>JAQIWR010000200.1:0-25989 GCA_034695945.1 Glomeris hexasticha
CTCCATGGTATTAGGACTTGGTCCTGAGTTCAATATGCATCATTACTTGATAGATTCAGGATCATTAGATTCAGGATTATCCAGCAATTCTGTCAGGAATATGCATAGGATGAAGGTTGGATTTACAGAATGAATGAATTTATAGCGTGTTGCTATTACTGTAGCAGTTCTATGGCAAGATCTTTGAGAGGTTACATAATTTAATTTAGAAAAAGTGCAGAGAAATATATTGCTTCAATACCTATACTGCATTACTGTTTATAATTCCATCGCCTATGAAAATTTATACAGGGTAAAACATAGGTTCCTTTTACACAGGACATGTATAAAAAGCAAGCTTTTCCATATATTTGAAGAAAATGAAAAGCTACAGCTAGAAAACCGTACCTGATACAGCAAAACGGTTTCGATTTTTGGAATCAGCACCACAAATAGGCCTACCTCCTAAAACAGTTATGAAACTGAAGGCACCAAAAAAATGTTACATTTTGTTGGGCAGTGTTATTCACTATATTATTAGGAGGCAAATGTTGAAGTTCAATTATATTCCCATGTAATAAATGTAAAGGAAATGTACATTTGAAGCAAATGTGCATGCATGAATCGATGAAATGTCACTGGGGAATAATGAGATAATCAATAGGTTTTTTGTTTTCCAATTAGCTGGCGTAAGTGTGAGCTGCTTTAATCTTGGACTAATATAACTGCTTTAATATATGCAAATTGTATACCGAAGATTTGTATAAGAAAATTCAAATTACGTACAAGCATTTAATTTATACTAGAATCTGCATAATTTGACTAATTGAACAGATTTCCCCTGACAATGCATACTTTATTCAGTTAATATTAATGTAGTTGGCAATTAATTTCGGTCACAAATTTGGCATATTAACTAATTATCAGACGTTCGCGCAAACAGTGCATCCAGCAAATTTACCTTTATTTTAGCACGAGTGTTCCAACGCTTGGTTCCAACTTGGTTCCAAGTAGGCCTAATAACGTTATATAGTTGTCAATGAGAATGCCGATCGGAAGCCAAAGACGTCCGAATAAGCCGAGTCTTGTGTGACCAATAAAATGCTCACAATACCCCGGAAGATCATGCTAGCCAAGGACGATACGATGGCACGCAATTGCCGAGTTTGCGTGCCCCTTTGACGTATTAATACGACCGTTGTTGTTCTTCGGTTGCAAGCATGGCGTTTGATGAAACTTTTCCATTCCATTACGATTAACCTTGAATATTCAAGCAATCTGCGGCAAAATCAAGCAAGAAAACGATAGCAAGCAGCCCATTCCCAAGGAAAATTATAAGGAACATAATAAGCTGAACTTACAAGTATAATTTGGTATAATCAAGAGTGGTATAATTAAGTCACCGGACGGAACTAAAATCTTCGCGGAGCAAATGCGGGAAAGCGCGGGAAAGTATCAAAACTGCGTCCATTGAAGCTTGGTCCAAGTATCGATCGATACGTACCGTACCGAAGTACTACCGTAGATTTCTATGGCGTTTGTCGATACCGTTACGTATCGTTTACTACACCGCAGTATGACAGGTGAAAATAAAACGAAATAAAATAAAAATAACCAAGGGTTAGAAAATTATAATACAGAAAAGCATTGATATGATATTTTTGGCTAAACAAGCGTTTTTTACAGATATAACATAGTTATAATCCCATGCAATCTGATTAACATTTTCTTTTCCATGCAGGCCGGTTTTCTTACACAATATTTCCAAAGAATATATTCAATAATGCAGTTTAAAGTGGTTTAAATTAAGTAGTTTTATAAAAAAAAACTACGTTTTAGTAACAATTTTTCTGAATAACTTTAATAGAAAACATATTCAAATTGCATTACATATTTATATCAATTAATATCATTTAAAATGTTTCAGCTAGGTTTTGACATTTTGAAAATTCCCTTAATTCTTGCTATAAAAATATATAAATTATCTGAGTTTTCCAGGTAATACAAGCATTAATAGTTTCTTATTTTTTATTCACCCCTGACATTAAATTCAGTTGCAAAATTTGAAACTTAATTTGTGACTTATTTTCAGCCTTGGCTAATGACAATTGAGTTTTTGGAAGAACCTTGGCAAAAGATTCCAGCCGAGGAAACTATATCAGATTTGACCTATTACATTTTGGATCAATCGAAGCAACAACAATCGATAGCAAAATCCGTCGCAAACGAAATCCTTTAGTGGCCATTGGACCAAAATAAAATCAATTAGGAAATGTCATGCGTTCCAAGCAGAAGAATCGACAATCGGATTTAAGTCACAATTTACTACTCATCAAAAAACATATTACCCATTGTATATAGTACGTATACTATAAAAGCAATAAAATACCAGAAAAGCAAACAATTTGTTTGGTTGCATTACAATTTTATTTACACTTACACTTGCCAAGACGCTAAAGATTAATTGAACATGTATTGAGCCGGAACGCGAGATTCAATAAATAGCAATGGCGGAGGAGTTCACATGGACTAGCGTTATCAACAGAACCTTGCAAGTTGCATTTTTTTTTACATAGACACAGTAAAATCAGTAAAAAGGAAAAAACCCACAGTGCCTCTTCAGTTGATGGCCACTTCGAAGCAGATCGATGCCTAAATTTGCACGGTACGCGGTAAACAGAGAATGCAGAGTGGGTTTGCGGAGTAGGACATCATCGTACAGGATTGTTGGACGTCATAGGCTGGCGAGTGGCAGAACTTGTTTGCAGTCATTCTGTACGAGCAAATTAAAGTTAGAAAATAAAATGTAGTGTGCATGACATGTTGCAAAATATCGAGAACAGCAATTGTGCTCAGCATATGTGTCAATATAAAGTAAATCGATACATTCAACACGTTTCCCATTATATATGAGTTCATGCTTGATTATAGATGGAAACTTTGCAAAGCAAACATAACAGAAAATATACATAGAAAATGCATGTGAAATATTAGAACTGTTTATTTCGATGAGCACTTATTAAATCATATGTGCGATAGATTTTCTCAAATCTGCATTTTGCTCAATCCGATTTCGTACTTTGCATAGATTTCAATGTAATGATCCTCTCACAATCATTTCTTATATATGTTTGAGCTACAAATTTGACGGGTGAATTAAATAAAATTAAATTAAGCTTGCCGAATTGAAAATTATAATCGGATTTTCAGTAAATCCGGACAATCAATGTACATTAATTGTAAACATGATTCCTACACAATTTAATTTATCAAAACAAGGAGCAAAACATACACAAATATTAAATTTAAGGAAGGATTTAAGCCTATAAATGCAACTTCATAACTGAATTTTGATGCAAATAAGGTGAATATCATCAATAATAGAAGCCAAATTTAAGTATCCTAAAAATTTTGTAGACAATAATAATTTATTTTAATGTTCCATTGTAGGGTATTACATAATATATAAGAAATAATACTCATAAATTTTACTTTTTTTTTAAGCTCAGTGCATATACAAGTTCAAAACTTTAGTAAAAAATGCCCATTGTATTGCAACTTCCCATTGTGCAATCTCGCAAAGCAACATAAATTTTTCATTTGACAATCCACAAAGTATAGAGCTGTACAAAGCAACAATTGCAACTTCATCCGATCCATATTTAATAATTTGTCGTGAAACTTGACACAAAACTCACTTCATGTTTCCTCCTTTCGATGAACGAACGCAATCGAGAAGTGGACATCGGCTGGCCAAAATTGCCCTGGATTACAAGATAAAATGTGGGGTGGGAGGTTTATAAGTATTGTTGTATTGATCGTGACCTGGTGCGTTGATATGGCATCAGTACCAACCTCTTTGATCCACGCGCACTCGAGGCATTCGCGCGCAGTCTGCCGGCGTTTCGCTTCGGTCACCAACAATCTGCCGATGAGATCCCTGGCAGCTGCAGTCACGTGACTAAAGTAATCCTCAGGAAAGCTGAAGTCATTGCGTAGGATATTGGAGCAAGTTTCCTCCACGCTCTCGTCTAGATAAGGCGACACTCCGCTCAGGAACACGTACAAGAGTACGCCGACGCTCCTGAAATGTACGATAACTGTATATAGAGAGAAAGCTAGGCAGCCATTTGTATAATTTTCTTCAAATATGCCTACCAAAGATCAGATTGTAGAGAAACTGTTCCTCCGGAAACGAGTTCTGGGGATGCAAATTCTGGACTGCCGAATAAAGGGTGAACGTAGAATTCGGTCGAGATGAATCGCGCATCGCCAAAGTCGATCAATCGGAGCCGCGGTGAGATGTGAGCCATGTCCACTAGGCAATTTTCCGGCTGCAAGATGAACATTGTCATTTTCAACTTTATAAGCCATGAAGAAAATAATAGGAGTGTTACAAAATTAAATGAATATCAGCAACTGAAATATTGCAAAAGTCATAATTTCCGCATATTTTTGTTGCGCAAAAAGAGAAACTAATTTCACCAGCTGTGTAAGTTATGCAAAACTTACTTTGATGTCAAGGTGTGCAATCCTGCAATCATGCAGGTATCTGATAGCATCCAGTAGTTCAGCAGTGTAACCGCGAACCACAGATTCGTCATAAACCGAATCTTCAGTGACAAAATCAAACACTCTTTGCCCGGAAACTCTGAAAAGCACATCACGGTTCAGCTAGAAAGTAATAAAGAAGATTTAAATTGTCAACTCACAATTGTAGGATTAGCACAAAAGACTGCGGCGTCTGATACGTGTCTAGACCCTGAACTAAAGCTCGATGTTGAAGACCTTTCAGAAGGAGGAACTCTCTTTGAGCATCTTCAACATCACTCTTAGCCCTGGCGATTAGCTTGACGGCAACCTTTGAATACAAAGCAGACAATCTCTTCAGACAAGTCAACGTATTTGATGACTTGCAAATCTGAAGAGCGTATAGTTACCTCGAAGCCAGTTGCTTTCTGACGGCACCGTTTCAGTGTTGCAAACCTTCCTCTGCCAAGCTCACTGATAACTTCAAAATCTTTTTCCATGCCGGTCTTCCAGAAGACCATAGTCTCTTCAAGGTTCGCCGTCAGCCTCTCCTCTAAGAAATAAATATCACGGTAAATTTGGAGAAAATGCAGTTCTGAAAACAAAGTAAGTTTGTAATATTTCACCATAGTCAGGCACTGTAAATGGATCAGATGGCGGACCAGGTTCGCTGATTCCAGCCTCGTTGTTGGCACTGATGCGGAATCGATACGTTCGACCGCAACGCAGGTCTTCGATCGCTTGCTGGCAATCTGGACAGAAAGCAACAGCCACTTGCCATACACTGTCCAATCCTAAAAACAAATACAAAAAAGCCAAACTTAATTAAGCAAACGAAATGCATTGCCTAACGCACGTACACTGTATCACTCGTACAAAATGAATGAGTTCCCGGAAAGGTCACGGCAAATGTAATCTATATCCATCCACACATACAAGGATCCAATTGTTTTTGCTAATTAGTTGAATCAATGGCCTTGGCACTCTGGACGATTAATAATTACATGATTTGTTAGGTTTAATTCTACTAAAAAATACTTTTCAGATACAAATTGTTTATGATCACCTAACAAGTTATGTACCTACTATATTAAAACAATTTTATTGCATGTATACCTAGTTCACAATACTCCACAGTGTAAGCAACTATGGGCAGATTGCCATCGGAAACCGGAGGTTCCCAACAAAGACGGACCCCAGTGCTGCTTGTATTGCGCTGGATGACCACAGGTTTCCCGGGACACGATGGCCTCCCTGAAAAGTACTGCTGTCAATATACACATGCGCAAATAACACCGTTTCTCTTTACACTTACCTACAACACTGAGCAAAACCTCTTTAAGAACCTGACGACCGTCTTGCGTAGTCGCCGTGCAAACGTACGTGCCGCTATGCGACAAAAGGCTCTGCGATAGGTTCATCGTAGACATGCCAATGCTACCCTCGGTTAGGATACACTCGGAGGTTGGTTTCACACCATCAGGATTCTTCCATTCCGATTCAACGATTGTTTCTTCAAAACAGCATACAAGTGTAGCCGGATCGCCTTCGTGAACGGTGACGCGAGTAACATTTTCATCGATTTCTTGAATGCTGTCCTTTGTTGACAATGGTAAAAATGGAACCTTTATTTGACGAAGTTAATATATTAGTTAACCATTATCACGCAATAATATGCTCAAGCTTCTGATTTGCTTTACCCCATTGGCTGATGGAAATGAGCAACCTCGGTAGTCTTTCTTGAATGCGATCTTGCGGAAACGCTGTTTCCAAGGACGCCTACAAGATATTTCATTTCAAATATAATCATCAAATATAGTTTACAAACAATGAGATGGTTGACATTATTTTTGTCAGTTGGTAGCCGGAAAAATGAAGTTAAATTAATCTACAGTACTAATATTACACTACAAAATGTGGATTTCTGCATCAAAATACGCACTTGAAGTCACAATCTGAGTGTTTAGACGATGATGGTGCCAGTATGTTCACAGGGACCCAACCGACACCTGGGGTTGCGGTTGGGTCACTGGATCTCCTTTGCACCAACACAAGCACCGGACTGTGCTCGGAGTCCGTTGCGAGAACTTGCAACTTCTCTCCTTTCTTTGCGCTCAGCTGTTCTTCGTTGGCCGCTTTGTAGTCGCTCACAACTTTCACCCAGACTGTTCTACCCTGTGAAAGAATCAAAGCAGGAAATCTTCATGCCATTTCATTTCATAAGGTACAGACAAGTAACATTATGTACCTTCTGCCAGTGCATCGCGTCACAATGATCCCGCAGTGTGAAATTGGTATTAGTATAAAGTGTTCCCATGCGAATAACAATACGGAATAGAAAGAAAAAGAATTCTAAAGACTTGAGAATGTATTAGTATAAAGCAAAGGATAACATGATTAAAAGATTCAAGGTTTAAGCAAATACACAAAAGGACAACACCGGAAGAAAAGTAGTGAAGTTGTCGTTGGAATCACTCGCAGTAACGAATAAAAAAAGCATTTGCCATCATTTATTATTTAGTCCAGTCCAAACAACGAGTTGAGGCGTTGATTAAGTTAACATTTACACAGTTACATTAGTTTACATAGGTAAATCATGTTCCGGTGTTGCGGTAGTGATATTTTTGTACAACGAGGTTTCGTCCTCTTGCAAATCTTCAAATATTGGCCGTACGCGTAAGCAAGCATTTATACATACATACATCCATTTACATTGAATTGGAATATTTTCAAACCATTCCAATTTAATTATGTACATAAAGCTTTTTATCGGTTTCGATGAGAATGTTCAAAAAGATCTACACAGTGTTTTCTTTTCCACGGCGGTCAAACTGCAACATTTTCCGTTCGGATTCCGCGATGCTAATTTTCCACAGGATGATATAAAGAGAAAAACAAGCCTGTCACTGCAGTTTGCATTCCTAGATTATCTTGTCTGTTTTTTTCGAATTAAAATAAACAAATTTGTTATATCATACACAAACCAAACTATGGAATTAAAAGGTAGCACTATAGAACATTTGCGGGTTAGCAAGCTCGCACACAGTTTACAATCATTTGGTACAAGGAGCGATTTTTATACACATCAACACTGTGACTTGTGACTGCACAGTTTTAACCATCGTTTTAACCGCAGTCTTCATATCACCGGTACACGTGACACGTCCTGCGGCCAATGGCCGATCATGACCGTGCTAACAACGATAACCTTAGTAAGAAAGTAAGAATAAGTACAAAACCAGGTAGCAAATCAAGTCATCCAAGAAATATAATACTTATTTAACTGTACAAAAACCGAAACACTATACGGGGCTAAGGTAAAATTGTTTGCCAAAGCATAAATGTACACTGCGAGTGTCAAAAGTAATTTTACATTTGAAAAACTGCAGGAACTAGTTGACTTCATTATTTAGTTACCATTTTATACTTGTCATTTCCCTATTTGTTTACACAGGTTTTCTTCCTATTTTTTTGTAAACAGAACAATGAAATGCTGTGTTCAATAATATTACTGTTGTGATAGAAATGATAAAAATGTGCTGTATATGTAGTACTACTTCAATGTTACAGGAAACACATGGAATTGCTTTCCCCTTCTGTGCAAACTCACTTTTGACACCCAGTATATAGGCCTATTCCTTAAAAAAGTCAAAGTAAAGTGTGAAAAATTGCATAAATAAAATCTCGTTGGAAACGAGTGAGCAAACTTGGCATCGCATTTTCATGTTTACAAGTTAGTAATTCTAATATTATACACGCACTTCACATTATAAAAATAATATTCCCTCAGCCCAACGTTCGCGTGGTCCATATCCGAGAGTCCGGCCGAGCGACTGTACATATTTACACGGCGTCAAGATTTGTAAGTACTGCAGATACTAAGCAAAAAGGACAATATGACATGTACACAGACAGTGAAAGAGACAAGTGTCATCCTATATGACACATTCAAGGGATTCTACTATAGTTTGTTCCAGGATAACAACAACATGAACTGTAACTCTACTAAAACCAATGACATCTTGAAATACTACCCGCTTTGTATAATGTCAAGTTGTTCTCATCTCTGGACGAACTATTATACACTGGAAAGCCATGAGAAATAAGCAGAAGAAGTAAAAGAAGAAGAAGAATGCGTGCTGGGTTAACAAGGATGAAATGTTGCCTCATCACCGTGGAGGCGAGGGCTCACCGACGTCCGCGGAAGACGAGGGTCTTACCGGTACTCTGTTGCTTTCGGACGATGAGGACGACGAGGACATCGGGGTCCACCAGGGCCCCGTGCCAGTGCCCGTCGAAGTCCTCGACGCGGCAGAATCTGCCGAATCCGCCCTCGACGGTACGTGAGAATGATGGGACCTCGTCTCCCTGTCCCTGTCCGTAGAGCTTTGCTCACCACCCTTGGACCGGGGTCGAAGCGGGTTTCGAAACCCCTCCAAGAAATGTTTCTTCGTCTTTGGCGGACTCTGAGTCTGAGTGCCGCACCTTTTCTCCAACGGTAGCGAGTGTTTGCGGTGGTCCGCGCCGCAATGCGTGGCGTCGGCGAGGGACTCCGCGCCGGAGTCTTCGTGTTCTTCACCGACAAGTTTCTCGGTGGGAGAACACGGCAGTGATGCCATATGAGTAGGGTATGCCGGTGATCTAGAAGCGGCCACCGCTTGGTTTCCTTCCTCAACGCAACACTGAGACTTCTTCTCCCGGCCACTCCTCCTGTGTTGCTGCTGCTGATGTGGCCTCTGCTTGCACGTTTCCGATGCAACGTCACCTGGTTTGGACCTCGAGCACCCGCTGCTGCTTGGTGTCGGTGGATGCGAAAGGGTTTTGCGTAACATTGGGTTCCACAGTGAGCCCAGTTCAGGAGCAGAGCTACGTTGCAAAACAACACGTGACAAGCAAACAAACGAATACTGTACATACATTGCAAATTCAAATATATAGGATCCAGTGTTTGTAAAACCCATCATCGTTTATTCACAATTTTGATAGAGAGTAAAATGTGTACATATTCTTTGGAAGACTTCGCGCTTAGTAGGACATCGTACAATGTCCTATGAAGCGAAAATGTATTGTGCATTCGACTTTTGTTTGTGTATTTTTTTACAAGCAGCATACCGAATCGATAAAAAAAACCATATCTTCAGTGCTACATTGGTCATGCAGATGTGCAAATGCAGCACTTACATTTCCTTGGTGAGTTCCTTCTGGTATTTCTGGTACTCGATCGGCGATTGGATTGCTAGTAAGGAGGAGACTCATAATAAATTCAAACTGGACATAACAAGCAAACATTAGAAGATACTTACCTCTGAGGAAATCGAGCTGATTATTGAGGATGGCGCGGATCTCAATAACCCATGTGTCCCTCATCTCCTGACTAGATGCAAGCATGACAAACGCCAGTCCTTGCTGATGAGGGCACTTGGACTTGAGCACAAACTTGAGCGGGTCGCCGTCGTCCGCGTGCTCCTCTAGAGCCATCTTGTTCACCTGTATGTGGGCCTTGTATTTGTACACTGGGTTCGAGAATTGCGTCTTCTTCCCTATTATGTCGCTGATGATCACAATCTGTTCGAAGAGGAACACTTGCAGGTCCTTGCCCTTTGAGCCGATTGCTGAAGCACCTTCCGACACGTTAAGGACATCTTGCAGTAGCACTTTGCCCTGAGCCGCTAATTTACCCTAATGTATGCAGGAGTCATGTTAATATCAGTGAATCTCCACAACTATTTTCGCAAATTACAAGACCACTCACATCGAATCCTTGTAGCCGACCAACGTTCATCATATCGTTAGCAGTTTTCGGAACTACATGCATGAGGTTCACAGCTTCCAGCAAGGACTCCGCTTCCTTCTTGAGACCGGCACGTTCCGTGTACTTGTGCAGATCCTAGTGTTCGAATAAGTTTAAGTTGAGCAAAACAAAAGTCATTCACAGAAACTTACTTTGAGCAACAGTTGGTATTTCATGATACGCTGCACAGGTTTGATGAGCAAGTCTGGCAGCTGTAATTTGTGACCGAGCTTTTGCCGCATTTCCTGCAACAATTAATCGACCGGTTTCTAAAATACTGCCAATCGTACAACAAAGAAACAGAAGTTGTAAATAGTACGAATAAACCAAATTACCTCGAAGTACGTGTCGATGTACTCGGAAACTATGTACTCTGACATGGGTTTGTTTTGGCAGTATACTACGTACATATGCAGCTTTCTTTGGTGTTTACGGAACAGGGCTCCAAGTCGGCTTGGATCATCCAAACACTTTTCCACCTCGTTCAAGAACGTGCTGAATAATACAAAAATACATTAACGTCAAATGGAAGTGCGCACTCCAAAAAATTCGATACGTACTCTCGGTGCCACTCGTAAATGTTCTCCAGATTGCCAAATACCATCTTATCCTTGCCGTTACGCAAAGCCTCGGGCATAGGGATCTCACATTCTTTATCCTTCATCATCTCCATATAGCCCTAAATCGAGCGATATTAAAATGAGCTACTACAGACAAAAGATCTCATAGTGAAGGTTACAATTATATTCAAAGTGAATTTTATACAAACCTCAACAACACTGCCAAGGTCCCGCACATAGTCCCTTTCAGTTTCCAGCATCTCCTTGAAAACGAACCTGAAACACAGCCACGTTACCAAAGATAAAAACAAACTAAATATTCAAACCAAACATTGCAATTTTATTCACGATCGTCTGGTGAGGCACTGCGAGCGCTCGGAATCATCCGAAGAATGGCCAGCCTCTAGATTTTCATCCACAGGACTGTTGGGACTCTCCAGAGGACTGCACGCACCATCCGAGGAAGGCTGAGGCACATCATCTTCGAACCCTTCATTCCCACTTGGCATCGGTGGAAAAGCCGCGTCTTCGTCCACGTCCAAGCAAGGAGAAGTTTCAGGTACACTTTCATGTTGCTCCTTTAACATAATGCAAAATACACGTATTTTGTAATAAACAACAGATTCCTTTCTGATTTCTACATAGTGCAATGTGCTATTATACTACTACTTGTCAAATATCTAGTCAAGTGCACGTACACTCAACGCTTGCAAGAATGAAATAAAAAAATGCAGTGCAAACGGAAACAAATGTGCTTTGATTTGCAATCTCAGCAATATAAAAATGAAGAAATGAAAATAGGCCACAGATGAGGATGCAGTTCAGCGTATCGTATCTTACGTACCATACGCTGTTTGACGATCTGCTCTATCTCCGTAGCCAGATCCGTGGTGAGACCGAGAGTGCTGTCAGGAGCTTTCAGAGAGAGGTTCGACGACTTTACCAAGAGCAGGTTAAAAAAAGAAAGCCCAGCCGAAAGTTAGTTACAAAAAGCGCTGGACACACACTAGTATAGAGTACATGTTATATATGAACGGCCTACGACATACGCGTGACCAGTGTGACACGCGTGGACAGCTGCTCGTATATAGTATTAGAGCATAATTTATCGAACAGAACAGATTGTGAAGAATTCTCTGAACAGAAGCATTTCATAGTACATATTGCAACACCCTTCACTGCCATCAGATACGTGTTATTAGGAAATTGGTGCACGTGCAAGGAACGTCTCACCCGTCACTCTAAATAGTTGATCGATAGAAACCTCCACACTAACACTGACAATCGCTAACAATGGGAAACTGCCAAACACCCAAAGAAAATTGGGAATGTTGGAATGGAAAAAGAGCTGAAAAAGATGTGGAAGAAAGAAAGAAAGGAAGCTTGGACACAGTTCAAGTAAAAAAAAAAATACCTACTGTACACTATCCCGATAAGAAATGAAACTCTAAAAGAGATCAGTAAAACGAGGAGAAAAACCGGAATCTTCCCGTTTGGCTGCTATTCCTTTAGTTGGCAAACGTCAACTGTTTATACCCGCTAGCTAAATAAAGAGCCAGCTCAGCGGATCGCGTTTCGCCTTTTACCTCCTTCTGCACCTCTACGTACCCTCTTGTGCTGGATCTTGTCTTGCACAGAAGGCACGGCTGGGAAAGTGCGTGCCTGGATTTGCATCGGAGGTGGCAACTCCACGTCACAACCCTCTTCTTCGTCTCCGCCGTTCGAGTTCAAGCTCAGGTTCACGTTCACGTCCACCGAATGAGACTTGTGAGCTTTCGACAGCTTGTTGCTGGAAGGCTTGTTGCCCTTCAAGGAAAGGATAATTAATTGATTAGAAATATAAATACCACATAAATATATAAACAACTCCAAATAAATACAGATTGTTTCAGTGATTGTTTCGGTGTTACTCTTTTCGCACCAGGCGCAACACATACTATTTCTGTCTTTACGCAAACCAATCACTGAGCATGGACATTGCTAGCGGAAAGGCATCTGGGATTGGTATATCACGCCACAGCGAGCAACGTGAAAGAACACCGGGTTGCTGATTGCAAATTGCCCGTCTCATTCGATGAAGACGAAGGACACCCGGTTCTGAGTTTCTTCTCAAAAAAGGCCATCCTCTCATTTTTCCACAGAATTCATTCGTTTCCCATTTCCCAAAAAACATACCAAAATAAACGAAGCTATCCAACATCTGACATATCAAAATAACCCAATTGGAAGTTTACAAATACACATTATGCACTTCCTTTTTGCATGCAATCTTTCTTGGCACTGAAGGAAACCACCTTGAAAACAAGACTCCAAATTTGTTTCAAATTATGCATATTTTGAAAAGAGCAGCTCAAATACAACTCAAATAAAGCCAAGGTTGTCTTTGCTTTCACGTTATTATACATCAGAAAATTGCATACTTATCCATAAACTTCCACGGTCATATCCTTTGTTAATTCTTCTACAATTGCATGGTAATTATGTTTTACAAACATGCAATTTTAAAATATTCAAGCTTAACACATTATCTGACCTTCAACAAAATTATAAAGCAATCCTGTAATTAATAAAAGTAGTTCTTTCATTATAAAAACTTTCGTTTCAGTTAATGAACAGCTTTCATTAAAATCGTGAAATTAAATAGGATTTTTAAAAAGGGATTGACCTCGTAATACACTGCGAAATTCCTGATTTTCAATGTCTAGACTATGTTTTTGAATTCAGTCTTTTCAAGGTTTTTCAGGCGATTGACAGCACTGATAAGTCTTAAATCTGCCAAAACAAAAACAAAAAATCTAAACGCCTAAATGAATACAGTCCAATATGAGTGTTTAAAAAAATTATATCTATATTTTAAAAATTAAATTGGCGCTTGCGAATTACACCTTTTCTACAACGGCAAAAAATGAGTTTGAATTTAAATACAACTTACTGACTACGTTCAGTGCTGCACAAATTTTCCATTTATCACAAGACAATTGTATCATTTTCGATATGACCATATATAATAAAAAAATCGTTTCTTTCAATTGTGTTGAAGGAGTTGAAATCCTTAGATGGTAGAGTCATAACACATGCAAACATTGATACAATATCAACCTTGACATTATAGATAACACAAATGGAAAATAGGATGAAATATAAACACGTTTTACAGGGTTGCCACTGCTTCTTTTTAAAGACTCATTTAACCAAGGACTCATTAAATTTATTATATACCTTGCTTGGTCATTTCCTTTGATTTATTACCATACTAAAAAAAAGACAGTTGTGTAAACTACATCCTCCAGTTTTCCTTTGTCTAGACACAATTGCTGAGAAAATCCCACATAATGAATGACACAATTAACAGTTCTACTTATTTCTTTTCTTCTTAAAATTTCCCTGACCAATAAATAAAAGTCAAGTATAATAATAAGACTGTTAAAAAATAGACAAAATTACTTGCTTACTTACACTTTGAGCCTTGCTTTGAGTACACCCACCTGAGCAATTATAACATTTATTTACCTATTATCATTTATATTTATTTTACCACAGTTTCCCTGACTTTCCATGACACTGTGAACCTGTGATGTCAGAGCACATCAATGTTCATGAATAAAACTGCAATCCTGATTTTGACATGTAAGTTGCGCGCATGAAGTTTCACTCGAATGACGCGCAATGATCATCTTGTCTACATTTTGCAAGGTGTTCCAGGACAGTGCATGGCAACCCTGCTGTCAAATGTAACAGTGCAAATAGATTAAATAAAATACATACTTCAAGCGAGGAATCGTCGACGGACGGTGAAGAAGGTTTGTTGCCCATATCTTCGTTGCTACCGATGCGCTGTTGAGAAGAATACAGCAAACGAGAAGAGAACCATGTTAAAAATAGCAAAATGCAGACAGGCAATGTACATACATACACAAACATAGGAATGTGGAAACTGGATGATCTTACCTTCCATTTATTAGGGGCGACAGCGACAACTCTTTTGCTGGATAATGGAGCAGAAGAGGTTTTCTGCGACTCGGCACCTCCAAGTTTATCCAACTTTCCGTGGCTTAATTTCCTCACTGGATTTGTCAACCATTTTCTGTTGGATTATAAACAGAACATTTGTATCCCACTGCACCACTCAAGACACGTACAGTTTGTGAATAGCGCATTTGTGGGCAAAACCACGATGCAGCCAACAGCCCAACTTAGCACGACTGAAACTTTTTGGCCAAAATATCCAGTGACGCCACCAGTGACCGCCAAAGAAAATGACACGAGCCAGGGCTCCACCTTGACCAATGAAAGCAGAGGACAGCTTCCAATATAATGCACTTTTCATATATGCCTTCAATGTCACTAATTTGTGTAACGTCCTAGCGGAAAATTACCACGCTTTTGTGCAATGTGTTTGGCATATTAAAGAGAACTGTTTAGTGGACCAGGCACACCCATATATTCAGTCTGATATTGTATGGATCCACTGACATACATAATACACATTTAAGACAGTTTCATGTAAACAAAATAAAAGTTACTACAATTTTTCAATCTGCTGTAATATATTTCATATTTTTCCACATGTTAGGCCTCTGCAAAACGTGTAAAAGGAACCGCACCACATTAGGATGTTGTTTATTTCTAAAATGACACTATCTTTGCCCCAGATAAAGAAGTTTCACCTTGATCGCAGGTGCATCGTGTTTAGACAGCAAAACAGGAACGGCGTCCAAATCAAAATGGTTGCAATTAGATATATAAATAATGAGTATTTTAATTAAGCCCCTTTAATCAAACCTGCTGACGTTTTAATACCTATACAACAATATAATGACTGTGCAACTGAAATACCAAATTGAACATTTGGGAGAAAATCAATGGCGTGTTATAAGAACTCTATCACAACTTGTCAGAGTGCAAACAAACTTGATGCAAATGTTCAATCTTGGGTTCAATAGTACAGGATCCATATCCGGAACTCGATTCTCCAAAATCCCGGATATTATTCGGAACGCTAAAAATACATTATTTCCCCCTAAAAACAATAATTTGCATATGAAGTTTTCAGAAAACTTCTACAGTTGAACCTCGATAACTGAAAGTCAAAGGGAAGTGGGGAAAACAATAAGGAAATCGAAAATTTCATTTATAAAAGTCGTAATTAAAAATTGGTTAAATGTCAGCAAAATAAATCATGTTTGTAACTCAATTTACATCTTCTTCAATGTCTTCCAATTTCTCAAGTTTTCAATCTTGTCTGCAAAAATAGTCGACATAAAAACGAAGTTTCTCTTAGAGAAGTTTTTTTTCTGCACAGTCAAAAATTTTTCAGATATCGTAAATTTCAATTAGGAATATTTGAGCTATAGAAAAATTTTAACATGGGAAGAATAGGGATTTTAGCCGGGAACAAAATAAAGTTTTCATTTATAGAATATTTTTGTTATGGAAGTTTCTGTTATCGAGGTTCAAATTGCATATTTGGCTTTGCAGGTGTAATTAGTCATCTCTCATTTGCCATGTATTTTTTGTATGAATATTGAACTCAAAATTCCAACTATCCATCAATATATTTTCTGATGAATTTGGATTGGGAGGCTAAATTTCATATTGTTGTATATTTTTATACATAACATTTCGCATGAATAATGCTAACAATTATTAGAATAATTATTATTATGGTTATCCAAAATGATAAATCGACGTTCCACTGTATGAAAAGCTGACGAAAAAATATGTCCGATCCACATTACAGTGAAATCCGTTTATAAGAACTCCGGTTAAAAGAACCATCCTGATATAATGAACACTTTTCTCGGTCCCGGCAGGGCAATAGGGGTTTGACTGTTAATAAACTCCGTTTATAAGCACTCTGGATGTAAGAAACTCCGGATATAATACACTCATTTTGAAGCAAATTTGGGTCTCTGCTCCTAGCTGTTATAGTGAACAATCTCAAGGTCAACTGAAATAATTCTGCTACATACAGGAAGTTGGTGACCATTGGGAAATTAGCAGCATTCCAATGTAAAGAGGAGTTGTTGCCTAATACACTACCATGCATGTGTGCAGTCATTTAAGAACATTGAAAATTGCGTGTAAGTGATGTATCACTAAAATCTTTGCACCAGACTTTAATATGTCACCGACTGATTATACCGTATAAAGAAATAAAATAAAATTGGATATGTTTATTCGTTATTTTATGGTGCAATGTTTTACCAGCACTCCTGCTATTGTGAACTTTTTTTTCAAAAAGTTTCTTTTATCAGAAGTGCGGATGTAAGAAACTTCGGTTATAAGAACCAAAATATGAGGCCCCTTCGAGATTCTTATAAACGGATTTCACTGTATTATAAACTCGTTTGACATGTGCAGATTATGATTATATTTTGGTCACGTGACATCCAACTGCCCCACATGTGGCACCATTTATGTCGTTCATATACAGCCCTATAAATATTTCTATTGTCCTTATTAGATACACGGCTATATAACTTATCTTTTGGCAGACTGGTTTTATCTGGAATACCTGCCAGTGATTACATACATTACAATCACGATTACGAACTTGGAATGTTTTCATTAATAATTCTTGGAAATCGGAAATCATTATCACTATTCACTTGGCAATCCACCTATTTAATTCTTGCCTTTTTTAAATAGAAATTAAGAAAGGGTTTTATTTTCTCCAGAAATATGGTCAATTGACCTATCCCACCCAGGTAAGCCACCATTGGCTGAAACAATTTTTAAGATGACGTCATTATGTGAGAAAACTGGTTTTCTGCCAACCAGATCCTAGCTTTTGCCTCACTTTGGCCGCCATTTTGGCAGTGGGAGGTGCTTACTGGGATAGGACAATTAGGGCCACACTGCTTTCTAAACCTGATAAACTTATGTAATAATAGCCTGTCTGCAAACACGTATTATGTCACATTACATAACAAAATTGGAAATGATTGATGGTTTCAAAAAATATAAATATTCATATATGTTATAAATCTTAGTTAGCTATTATTATGATAAGAATATGATTTTTATTACGATATAATATTTGTGTAAAAAACTTTTATTATTACCTGAAAGTACTGCGTCGTTTGTTGGCTGGAGATACGTTAGAGTTGGAACTGGCGGCCAGGTGGCGCTCGCTGCCACTGCTTACCACCACGACAGGATCTGAAACAATTCAAGCATGACTTTCGAAACTGTTCTAAATAAGACTCGCAACGGACATTTTTCGCGACGATGTTTTACCGAAATATTTAAGAACCTTGGTTTTACCGTTTTTTCGACAAAATGGCGGACAGAATTTCAGACGGCACGAACAATTTCGCTGTTTCCAACACATTCCGCAATCGAATCGCAACACTGAGCACCGGAATAAATTGGACTGCAACTTGTTTGTTTTCCCCTTATCGCGTTCACCTTCCAAACCCAAAGTCCGTCTCCGATTGGCGAATTAAAAACTAACTTGCATGTGTATCAGCAAATATAAATGGCAGGCAAGTTCCCCTAAATTACACATCGGAACTGCGGTCACCGACATTATTTTACTAGTGCCAAGTGCAACTCGATTCAAGAATGACCTACAAACCCAAATACAGCTGCTATAATAACACGAACAAGACTCGACAAGAAAAGACGTTAATTTTTCGAAATTCGAACGTGCCGCTCAATTTCGAATCCCAATCGTGCTCGACGCCCATTGGCCGATTCAAATTTTTCCCCTGGCCTTATCAACCAATCGAATGCGGTAAACAATAGGGCAATTACACATCCAATTACCCCCATTTCAGCGAGATACAATAAAAGTACCTATTCCTTCTAAGAAATTACCCCCACATGACGTTTGCGAAGATTACGTCCACAGGGCATCATTACGTCAAAGACCTTGGTCAAAGATATCATCTGAAACCCGCGATCCGCATCCGCAAATAATCCACTTTTGATTTCCGTACGAAACAAATATACCTGTATGTTTTTCGAGCAGAAATGTTGGATCAAGGGGTTGGATGATTATAAATGGAAGTGAAAAACTTAGGATTGCATGTTGGAGATTTGTCAACATGATAGGTACTATCTTGGGTGCTATGCAACATTTTTATAGTAGGCCTATTCAGAATTTTTACATAAAGCTGCATGCGTTAAATCTGAGATCTTTCATGGTTCGTTAAAAAAAAAAACAATGTTTATTTTGTACATGCCTCAAGTGTTTTTTTAACTTTCACGAACAACAGAAGAGATTACTTGCGCATATTTTTCATCAGTGCGGTATCATTTTACATGTGTTTACTAAAATAGGCCAGTAGCAATTTATAAACTCCCAAAATGTTTTAAAAAGATGAATGGCGGGATAAAAATACTTCTGACATTACTCATAAACAACGATTTATCAAAAGGGCTTCCGAAATCTCAAGAGATGTTCGTATATATTTCCAGAGCACATAATTTGGCTATAGGTTAATCGCCCCTGTTTTCAAATTGCCCCAAAAATCCCCTCGGTCATGTTGCCCCAATTCGTTGTTTGTCAAAACCTTGTTAAAACTTAGTGCAGCGTT
The DNA here is from genome assembly GCA_034695945.1 of Glomeris hexasticha. Taxonomy (NCBI): domain Eukaryota; kingdom Metazoa; phylum Arthropoda; class Diplopoda; order Glomerida; family Glomeridae; genus Glomeris; species Glomeris hexasticha. The sequence goes on from JAQIWR010000200.1 coordinate 19,407, forward strand.
ATACAGGGTGGAACAAAAGTCTGGGCCTTAATTTATAAAAGAAAACGGTGGCAATTAGAATAAAAACTATCCCACAGTTGAATAGGAAGTCACATGTGAGGAATCCGAAAATGTCGTTTAGAATGACCTTGAACATCGTCTTGAAGGTCATAGGTTCTCCATCTTTGTAACCGTTGCTCGGAATGCACATGTTCCAATTTGAATGTTGTAGATCATGTGCCAAATAGTAAGATAACATGTTTTTGTTTGAGAAATACGTGTAGGTATTGATGTAATTGTTATAAAACATTGAATTTAAATGTTTAAATTTTTTTAGAATGCCAGGATAATGCATGCAATTTTTGTTTGTTCGAAATTAGAAAATAACAAAATATCATTCTGTAAACATTCTAGAACACACACCATCTGCAATTCATTCCCATTCCACAACTTTTGAGACTGAAGTCTACTAAATGTTTACAACAATAACATCAATACCTACTCATATTTCTCAAAAAACAAATTTGCTTACTATTTGGGACATGATCTACAACTTTCAAATTGGAGCATGGGCATTCCGAGCAGCGGTTTCAAAGTTGGAGAACCGATGACCTTCAAGACGCTGTTCAAGGTCATCCTAAGTGACATTTTCGGATTCCTCACATGTGACTTCCTATTCAACTGTGGGATAGTTTTTATTCTAGTTACCACCGTTTTATTTATATAAATTAAGGCCCAGACTTTTGTTCCACCCGGTATTTTCGAAACTAACAAAAATATGCATTTTTCCGATGACTCTTCCACTTCCCTCACAAAACGGATGCAAATTGTGAAGCTATTATAAAAACATAAAAATAGTAACAATTAACTTACGGATAAAGGATGTGAGACATGTATCCTTTATCTGCAATTATCGAAGGTAAGTATATAAAAAATATATAATGTGAATTTTGTTTCCTCAATTCAGTTTTTTTTTTCGTATTACACCTGTTAAACGATCCAGAACTCAAAATATCGTCTTCCTTTGGCCGCCATTACACAAGTTTCCAGTGACAATAACCTTCTCTTGCCAAACATATCATTTGTTTTCTAATATCGAATTACATTTTCTCAGATGTGTCATGCATGCACATGGGATAATAATAAGATAATAAATTTACTGATATAGTTGTCAGAAAAAAGTTTCGAAATTCTGGTATAGTATATGAAGTTCATCATCTGAGGATTGACTTGCGTAATGGCAGCCATAAAAGCCTTGATAAAAACAGCTAGAAGTGTTATTAATTATGGAAGTAGTCAAAATATAGGAAATAACTTCAGATAAAGATGTTTAGGAATTAATACACAAGGGATGTTATTTTATGACTCATTTCCCTGACAAGACGGTGTCAAATTTTGAATCTCTAAAAAAATACAAGAACTTCGCTTTTAGTCAACTCGATACTTTTGCAACTCCAATACAATTTGAATTTGCAATTGCATTCATAATTCAATTCTTTTTAATATAATTAAAAAATACAAATAATAATACTAACGAGATCTGTATCATATTTACCTCAAAGTTTTAGACTTTTTTTGAAATCTGATGCAATCCACATTAATAATAGTATTTTTACCTAGGTAGTACTTGTCAACAAGGAAATTACAGAAACCCTACAAGAGTTAATTTCAGATATATAAAAAAATGCATAGTATATACGGTATGTACGTACAAAACAAATAACAATCGGGTATAGGAAATTGACAGGAAATTTCTAACCATAATCATTTCCTGGAAGTTAAACAATCGTCACTCACGCATATGGGAAATTTGAGTGGTTTCTTAGCACAGCCCCATAAGAAAACAACACAGTTCAAAAAGTAAAAGACTATGAAAATAAACATGAAACTCGACATCTAAGGAAAATAGAATACAGCAGAAAGCTCACCATGTTCGACGACCGATGTTTTGGTCACTTTTCGAACACCGATCGCGTTTTTCGTAACTTCCTTCATGTGGCACAGACTTGTTGAAAAATAACTCTAGCATTTATTATAATCCCCAAACGAGTGTAAAACGATCGTCGATCGTTGCTGCTGGTGCTGAACGGGTCACAAGAAGAGGAAAAACTAGCAACGTCCCACATTTCCAATCCCACCCTAAGTTTCCTCCTCCTCCCCGTATCTTCAGAGATCGACTCGCCCGCGCGTGACGTCACGCGCGCCAACCAAGCCAAGACGCTGTGACGTCACGAAATGCGCATCGTCGTTTATATCGATACTCGTGGCCGATGAACTGGGCGATCGATTGCCGCCGTTCGTGACGTCATCAGTACTGGTCAGGGTGCCGGTCACTTCAAATCGGGGATTTCGAAAATTACCCATAAAGTTTCTTTCTTCTAAATTAGCATTTCATCCATAAATGTGATCTTCTGCAGAGCTTCATATCAGAAACTACAGAATATATTTTAGAATTCTGAAAACGTTTCAGTATTTAAATATAGGCCTATACATATCTATGTATGTATGTGCAAATATTGCAGGAGGTTTACATCGAGGTTTACATCAGGTTACCCTAATCACATACTTTGTGTAATAAGGAACATTCAGTTTGTGGAAAAGTAGGTTAAACGTGCTTCAAATCTAAATTCAGATTCCTGACCTGAGAGCCAAATAAAAGACCATTCTTTCCGAAAACTATATTAATAATAATATTTGCTCATTTTTAAGCACACTGCAATAGTCATCACACCGTTTTCCATACTTATGGAAATGAAATGCACGAGCTGCGACAGGAATACATTCTGTCCTACTTACGCCCATGTCCGTATACATAACGGTACGAAGAGACGCAACGGGGGCGTAATTCGCATTCACTCACTTCAGTCTATACGTAGGCGGATATTTATTTTTACCATCTTATTTTCCCGGAAAAATGGACGGAACCGAATTTGTCGAGCGAAAATAAAACGGCAGCAAAGAATAGGATATTACAGAATTAATTTGCTAAATCGTACGTTGCTCTCCCAAAAATGCAATATGGAACCGGGATGTAACTTCAATCTGCACAGTTCCAACTCCAAAAATTACATTTATACTCTACCTACTTCATAAATATAATTCCTGTAAATTACTATATACCTTCAAATCCCGAGTATAACCATGCACTCAAAATCTTAGGTTGCCATCTTATATATCGACCTCGATAAGATGGCATGGATTAATGATCACGTGACCCCAATTACCCACCGTCAACCCAACCTATCAATTCAAATTAGTAAATGATGGCATATATACGAAGAGGTTACATCTACTGTATGTATAATAAAAATGTGGAAGGAACTGACCGTGAGGATCATGGTCCATACCGTGCTTGCAGGGCCCACCAAACGCTTGCTTCACGGACCAAGCCTCGCCATTGGCCGCAATGCTGTCTGAAGCCAAAGATGGGCAGGGGCCCCCTGTAGGCCCAGGGGGCCCCGGGCAACCCGTGCCCCACTCGGAACAAGTTGCTATCGATGAAGAGGAAGAAGAAGATGCGTCTGATGTCTCAGCCGGAGGTCCTTTATCACCAGTTCCTGGCCAATGTCCTTCGGGCAAAGAGCCCTAAAACCAGAAACATATTCACCAAATGTTAGATTTATATCATATACAGTAGGCCTACCAAGATTGGATGATATTACTGAATCAATCTTTGTGCAGTAGGGCCTACTATCTATATTAGGAACAACTATAGCTAGGATCTGCGAGTAAGTACTGTATGGTAGTATTCTAGGATACAGTTTACCCCGGTTATAACGAACTTTATAGGGGACCGCAAAAATGCCTGTTCGTTATAACCGGATAATCACAAATTTTGTGGACTAATTAACCCATTTTTTTTAAATCAGTCATGCTGATGACATTTTTTGTTAGTTTGTTTGTTGCCATTTTGGTACTGTAGGTATATATGTTGAAATAAACAAAATTTAAAATTTATGGATTAAAGTTCAGGAACTCAAAGAAGACAACATCGGTACATTATTAAAAAAAACACCCTGCAATTAAATAGCAAAACACTGTTCGTTATAACCATTATAACCAAGATAAGTGTTTTCAGGGACAGCAAAAGCTGTTCGTTAGTTCGTTATATAACCGAATAGTTTGTTATAACCGGGTTCTATATATCACACAATACATATTTATTGGGACTTCAAGATTTGTTCGTGATAACCTTGTTCGTTATAAACGGGGTTTACTGTAATTATTTCTATGCAGGGCCTAGTAGCGCCACCTGTACGCAAAACATGTCAAATTACATGAATTACATGCACTTGCTTCGAATGCCTATATACAGCTTGTATAATTTAGCAAATTGGAGGGATGTAATTGAAGTTGTTTGCTTTTATAAAGTTAACTTAAAGTTGATGACCTGTTCACCTTCCATATCTCAATTTAGGTTGACATTATGTTTTCAGAACATTGCCTCCAAACTGTACAAATGCAGTAATTCGCTTGATGATCATTACATTGTCGCCAGGTGTAAATAATTTGCTCCGATTGCAAGAGCACCAAGGTCATTCTACACGTCATCACTGTTATTTGTACACCTTTGATAAGATTGCATCACAAGATGGCGAGTGTCAAACTTTCCCACCCAATGAAATAGTAGAATCAAAGTTAGAATCAAGTTACTACACTACTACCAAAATAATTGCTAGTGTCATCACTCTCCATTGTGTGATTGCAAACTGTCGTCATCTTTAGACACACTGTCAATGTCGACAGATTTTATGACAAAAACCTGTGAAATGAAGGCAATGTATAAAATATAACATCCCTGAAAAATGGAGAAAACTGAGATCATTGTTATAAAAGATTTCTACGTGAACTAATCTTTTTTTCGTGTCGGTTAAATTATAGTGTTGTATAGCATAACACCAACATTGGACAAGACAATGGCAAATGATGTATTGTGTAGCCCGAAACCTGATTGCGGATCAAACTTTCACACGTCCATATAATATATAATACAGGGTGGCTGCCTTCAAGTGAGACACCCTGTATGACATCATGTTCTCAGGTTATCAGGCAACTTCAACAATTGACGATCAAAGACAAAGTATCATGTGGTTCTCCAAGATTTATGTTCAATACAAAATGAAAATCATAAATCATTTGATTGTAAGTCACCTGCTCATTGCCTGCACAGTGACATTCATTTTCTTATGTACCAGGCAGTGCAAAAGTCTCGTCATATTCGTTATAACATATGTTCAACATACCCTATACACCAGATAAGATATAACATATTAATACAGGAAGTCCACCATGATTCCTGTTTAAAGACGCCATATGTGACCTTCTTCAAGGTTATTTCCCTTCTATATCTTGTATAGAAAAGTATGGATAGGATGCTAATTCCATCTCTTATTCAGTTCATTCCAAATTATATAAAACAGTTACGTATACTAACATAGTAAATGTTTATTGTGCAGAAAAGCAACCAGATTTTTGTACCACCCTGTACATAATACGTTGGGGAACACATTAGGTTTTGGGAGGAATACATGGTTGCACTACGACATGCAGACTTATCACCATCATTATAATTTTTTCCAGGAACAAAAGTGAGGATATCATTTGTACAGAAAAATGCAAAAGTAGTGCGAATAAAATGAACAGCTTCTGGTTTTTTCACAGCATTTGCTGTTTTTCAATCCAGATAAAAGCCAGATAATGTAGAATAGAGAGGCAATTAGTTGGAAAGCGGAACAACGCTAGGGCCACCGCCCTCGTTTTATCATACACACTAATAAAGTCTGGCAACATGGTTGCCTGCGTTTGCTGTCTCAGTCACGTGAGCTGGCAACACAACCCAATGGCCAGCCAATTAGCGAACGCGTATCAATCGCCTCGTTTCCCCATATCACGCTCATTTATCAATCGATTGTGCATGCTATAGTCAAACCTATCCGTTTTCCTACTCTCCTATATACTGTATTTATTTAGCCCCAGTCATGTGGGTCAAAGCGACAGTTAGGCTTATCTCAAGTTTCCAACTAAAGTCCGCCATCTTGTATCGTCGGCCATCTTTCAAGGCTCAAGCCCTATTGCCGCTCTGAAAACCCCTTTATATTAGAACAGTTGTGCAAACACTGTCGGAACTCACACTTTTACTACTACTATACAGTGTGTTGCACTAGATTGTTGCAAATTGAACCGTCGTAAAATGAAATACCATTTTATTGCACGCATGCGCAACCTAGCTGCATTTAGCCATGATTTATCAAAGACGTTTCACTCCACATAAATTGCTGTGCATTTGGAGTACACACCCAACAATTGGTGCCCTACACCCAAATTTAGGCAGTCAATTTAGTTGAATAAACTTATTTTAAAATGAGTTAGTTGCAAAATCACATTGCTGTGTGATACAGTTCTGAATATTTTTATTACAAATATATAGGTACATATACAGGGTGTTCCACACAACGTGATTTATTTTTATTATAAAAAAATGAAGTTTGTTAAAAATCTGATCGACATTATGTTTTCAGCAATGAGGTGGGGCGAATCGAATAGGCACGTGACCTTTGACCTCCAGCAAACCGTTCAAGGTTTTTGAAATCCTAAATCGAAAACC
>JAQIWR010000201.1:0-25973 GCA_034695945.1 Glomeris hexasticha
GCGCCTGAACCCTTTTGAGAGCGGGTTCGCGCCGTTCTCGCCAGGTGTCGCACACTTCGAATGCGTTAGCGAATAGTCGCCATTCTATGCGCCCAAAAAGAGAAGCGCATACTGTGACGTCACGCCAGAGTTCCGACCAATCTGAGAGCGATTTAAATCGCATTGCGCGGATGGCGTCAAGTCTGCACACCGAAATACGACGGCTAATAATTCCCGCCCGAATACTCAAACATCTAATTGTAATAAATCACTGGAAAGTGATAAAAAATGTAGCAAAGTTCAAGCTCAGATTCATTTTAACGACGCATAGAATTTATACCCAATATAGAAAACCTTTTAAAATGTAATTGGCGAAATAGTTGAAGAGTTCAACGCGTGAAATGCAAACACTTTATGCAAAGCTAGGAAATAAACACTTCAAATAATTTGCAAACATCCGGATACAACGAAGAGTTTCAAGAATTTGGTTTTGCATTTTCAAATTTCCCCACCTTGCCATAAATTTAGAAGTAGGGTATACAATACTTTAGTCTACAGGCGGATATTAGCAAAATTGTAAAGACATCAAACTTTTCTGGCTACATCCAGATATTAAAAAATATTAGTCCATGTTTTCTACGAATGAGGGTGCACTATCAAATTTCCAGAAGAATGTAATAATCTAAGCCTGGATATACACAACCTGAATCACACGTATAAAGTTGATCACGCAGAAACTATTCAGTAATTTCAATCCAAATGAACATTGAGAAATGATTATTTGAGCACATTTTTGCATCCTGCCAACGGGTTAAAAATGTACCTGGCAGTTCGCCACCAGAGGGCACTGCTCATGGGTCTAGTCGGTCCGTATTTCAAGCGCAAGTCAACGACCCATTCTTCCACTTGTTCTGGTTAGCAAAACAAAACCAAAAAACTGTGCACACACTTTTCAGTTCTTGAACATGACCGAAGCTGAAGAAATAAAACAAAATGAAACCGTGTTTTCTTTCCCCCTGGCAAGTCGTGTTCCTGCATCCTAACAACGCATACGATAAGACAGTAATAATTTATTATATTGCAGGTCTACTCACAAAATAGTATATAAACCTAAACTATATTCCCTTGACAGTGAAGGTCTCGTATTTTTTTGCCATTATTATACTACGAAGATTTTGTTTTGGCAATCCTGTATTCTAATGTTCAGTGTCAAAAATCACACGAACCCTCCCACGTTGTACAGCTAGAAAATAGACTAAAAAGAGAAAAAATAAACACACTAAGACAGAAGGGGAGGGGGAAACGAGAGTGGGGCCCTCTGACGGCGGATAGAATTACCAAGACTCCCACAAAGGACCACCGACGAGAGTCCAGATTGTCTCACTCATTTCCCAAATTAAAAACACGTTAAATTGACACCCGCAAACAAGATCCATTTCATTTTTTCCCATGTTAAACCGAAATGTGACGACATTGAATGTCATTCTTTAAATCTGAAGTTTGAAAAATACGAACACCAAATTGTGCCTTGTTTCAAATCTTTCTGGAAGTTCGCACGTTCACTAAATTGTAAAAACATTATACTGTGTACTAACAAATGTTCCTGACATTTCAGTGAGGTAATTCTGACAATAATCAGATACTGGAACAATATTTTAGGCGAAAACCAGTTATTTTGTTTTTAAAAAAAACTGATTTTGGAGAAAAACAGGTCTGTCGGTATTTGCCAAAAGCAGGAGTGGTTGTCACAACGCATGTCGAAAAATCGAAATTATCGTAAAAATGACAAATGGTGGATAGGGTGAAGGGGGAAAAAAGAGAGCCTGAAGACGTTTAACGACCTTGACCATGCAAGGGAATATAAAAGACAACGAACCGCAATCGGGGAGACGATGATTTTCTGCATGGCGCAAAAACCGTAAAGAAATTATTCTTTAGCCTCGCTCGCAGGTCACGCTTCGCCACACTAACGCACTTCCCAACAATTTTTTTCTTTTCAAAAACTGCGGCATTCGAGCAATGTTTTTCCTTTTTCTGAACACAAAAAATCAACTTTCTTTCCACATCCTACATCGCCCTCTCCAACCCTACAAACCTAGTCGTCAATCGCGACACCTGGCGGCCGCTACCAGCTTCATTTCCCACTTTTGGGCTAGCCCATATTATACCCTCATCTCACCATCATTCTTTTAATCATCAAAACGACATTAGATTCAACAGATACGGACAATAGAATAATGGATGACATCAGTCAGTGAATTATCCGAGTCAGAAAAAAATTTCAGAAACTTGCACATCGTCGATTGCTCAGATGATGAGGCTACACGTCTAAAAATGGCGGCGTTATTTCATACAACTTCCCAGAACTTCTAAACTAAATATCAAAAGGCGACCGGTGAGCTTATCTGGAAGCTAATCCGGGACTCTGCGTATTTTTTTATACTTTTTAGTATAAACAACATATGCCAAAAACACGTAATCATGTTTCACTTCCTACATGACCCATATTCCACGTCATCAAACTACTTTTACCCGCAGTCCTTTTCACTAAAACCACCAAAAAATGATATATTTTGTTGTAACATTGAACTATACTGGACAAAAACAAAATATTTTCTTTACCGTCAACGCCCATTTCATTCACAAAACAACAATTGCTCAACATGTATTTTTTTTCTCCTTCTTATCTATCTTCACTCTCGCTTTCTTTTCTTTGTTTACTGATCATTGTCTCCAACATCTTTGAACCACAGCGTAAAAATATGGTTTCAATGGTCGGAATGGGCAGTTATTACATAAAAAATTTAGAAAAAACAAGATCTACAACATGCAGTTTTGCAACTTGCGAGGCATCATGGTATAGCGAAATGTAGCTGTCCCCGATACATGGTGGTGACGTCACAACACGTTTCTCCTAATATGGCCATCTGCCAGCCAACAGAACCACAATTAAATCGTACTCGATCAATAAAACCTACATAAAGTACTGGCCTACTGATACATAATAACAACATTACAAACTCAGTTGCGACCATTCATCCCCATAGTTCCAATCTTATCAAAAACAAAGGAATACATAGTGACGTCACACCTACCACATCTAAATCAAACACCAGTTGAATTTGTTCTTTCCAGACTTGCAACTTGCTTGCTGGCAAGAAACAATGAAAAACCGTGTGATTACAAACAAACATGTTGTCTTCTCAGAAAGTAATTTGAATTATAAAAATGGCGTAACAAAATATAATCCGAATTCTTCGGCGAAAAGAACAGTGTAAAGTTTGCACTTGCAGACAGCACAACATGCAAGGGTTAAAGGTTTTAGAGGTTATGTGTCATGCACACCCACTTCCAACAGAATAAAAATCATCGGTGCTAAAGTCCTGTATGTATGTATATATTTTCCAATTGTTTTAACGTAACAATATAAACGATGCAATCAAACAAAAGAAAAAAGTACGAGGGTAAGGAATAAAAAAAACATAGAAAATCACAATCGGCCGGAAACATCATCAATATATATTATGACAATCACTGGCAATCATTCTTTACAATATCCAAGCACACTTCCTGGTAAACCGAAATAAAAGAGAAAACAAAGCGAATATGCGCATGCAATACGTATTAATATTCCTATCATGCGACTGCATATAAATTTGCATACGCCACTGTTATGCCCAATCGTCAAAGATTTAAACAAACAAATGGGGCTTTATGTACACCGAATAGTAGATATGCTTATGTCCAAACACACTCATACTGTAAGTTAATGGTTAGGGTTATTTTTCATAAATTAAAATAAAATGTTTTCTGTTCCATTTATTATAACATGGTAACTGCAGGTGTGGACAAAGATTTTCGGACCCAGTATAATCGTTTAAAATTTCCTTGGAAGGTTGAACAAATATTGAAACTTGGTATCGCAGACAAACTGGTTGCAGGAGCGGTACGAGTGATCGGAGGGGTGCGTCCACACATTCAAACAGCCGCAAATACCAGTACGTATAATAATTTTCCAATCAATTTCCTGGTTTACCCGTGTCAATGTACAGTACGAGCACTGCTGTTACTTTTCTGAAACTCTATTAATTGTTTTTGCCTGTCGATTTGAAAAGAAATATTTAGGTGTATTTGGTAAACGGTGCGGCTGTTGCGTGTGAGTGGATGCGCCCCTCCGTATGGATCACGTTTCGGATTCAGTGCACCATCTAGCATCAGCTGTTTTGAACATCCACTCCATTTAATTAAAGTTTGTCGATTTTAACAACCCCTAAAATAATGTCATTTTTGCAGAAATATTTCATAGCAAGTAAATGTACGGCAGCTACTGCGATCATCAATTATTAAATGATAATTAATTAATTTTATACTTTTAATTTACGTTAAAGTATAGCAGCCCCAAGATATATATTGTATTATAAATAAATAATAACTTGAAATGCAACTCAATTACACAAATAGTTGCTCTGAAAGTTCCGTTACATTATTCTTTTTTATTTGTTATTATCTCCAATAACATTAGTAGAATCTATCCACAAAACCATTTCCAAATTGAACCGTGTTATAATATACGGATATATTAAATTACAAAAATACTGCGCGTAGAAAAAAATGTAGCTATACTAGATGATAGATGATAGATGACGATGACCTTGGACCCACTTTTCATAATAAAAAAGTTCCCTCTTGAAATCTGCTAAAACAATTGAGGTACTGAATCAAGTTTCAATGTAAACATTCCCTCCGTTTTTCTGCAGGTTTTTTGTTGATTCCATAATTTCCTGGGAAAATTCGTAAATTCCAAACCTCTTTTCTCCTTCTTTGCGGAGGGATACCACGCAGCAATGTCACCAAGACGCCTATTAAAGCGTTATATTGCTATAGGATGATTGCGCGACCTACTTTTCTTGGCGCAATTATTTGGGGGAGTGGCCAAATTCGGCCTCGGGCCCACACCATGTATTCACTCATACAAAAAGTCCGTCATAGTATCCCTCTCGAAATAGACTCTCTCACCAACACGCCACTATTATTGGCAAGCCAGTGCTTCACAATTTCACAAAAGACGACACAAAAGAGTCCCCTCTTGGTACAGAGAGTGCGAAGATGCATGCTCTTTTCGTAAATATTGAACTTAACAATGAAGACCTCTACGTATTGCTCACCCCTCGTTATTTATAATCCCAACCACTTAAATTGCACATAATAACACGACGAATTACAATTCCAAAAAAGATCACACACAAACGACCATAACTTATTTTTTATGCAAATTGCGCTTGCAAATTGGAAAATGAAAGTTCTTTTCATTTTGCGCAACTATATTGCAGACCTCCATGTCGACCGCAATTTTTCATATACTGTACACACTGATATATTGCACAGAAATATTGCGCGTGCAATAAACTAGCGTATGCTATATGTAAAAAGGGTTTCATATGCGTTTTACACACATTCTATTCGTTTCAAAACATTTTCGCTATTTGTTTGGACCAAATGAGTTTCTTTTCCGTTAATACGTATGATAAAAGTGCGATTTTACTATATTCGTAAAAGTAAAGTAAAAGTATATTATGTATCCATCAGACGGATTTCATTATCGATAATAACATCATTCATCAACCTGTTGGATCGCCGTTAATTTAATTGTGGTCGAGGAAATAGGAGTCGATACGCGTGTCGATACAAAAATCGTATCGGTGCGTATCGATGAATAACTGCGAAAGCCAGTGTCGTCACTGAATATATGGAATGCAACTGATGCATTTCGCGAAACTGATTTGTACCAATCCATTTCTATAGAAATTAATCCCACTAAAACATTTATGCCGAGTTCTGGAGAATAAAATAATCCATGTATGTACTACATAAACTCCAGCCAAGTTCTTAAAAATAAGTCAACGCGCATCCACGTGTTATTTTCATAAAAACGCTTGGCAAAAAGTGAAGTTTGCACCCATAAAATAGAACATCCGCACAGCTGTACAGTTTACTTATTTTACATCAGCGTAAGCTTCTCGGAATAGACTGTATTTCATCCTACCTTGAGTTTGTGAAGCCAGTTAGCAAGTTTCCTGACGGTATTTCTTCTACTTTGTGCGCAGCCACCGAAAATCCAAAGTACGAAGTGTTGTAATAGGTGATATTGGTGTTTTCAACCCGAATTCTTGGTGGTGGGGTCCAAGATTTTATTATAGGTATCCGCGATTCCAGATTAAATGTCAACGCCCCGCCCAATACACATATAAGGACCAGCACCAAAGGTGCCAACGATGGCGCCATCATCACCTTTGCCTTGCCTGGGTTGCGATCGACAAAAACGGTACGAAACGCGTCACTTTCAAGTTGCTCGGTCGGCAGCCGAAACGCGAATGACCTATCGTGCGCTCCCGCGAAAAATCGTCAGCCATTCTTCGGCAACGCCCTCATTTCGAATATCTACATCTGATTGGTTCTTCACCCGCAAATTAACGAGCGGGAAATTTGCCACCTAGCGGTTATTTTTCACACTAGATTTTCCTAGAAAATGGTGGTGCATATGCAGTCCATATGGCAATTTCAAAAACAGTGTGAATAATCTGGAGCGATGACTTTTGCGGAAGCGAATTAGTTGTGGGAAAATGACACGACACGTTCGCATATTATTCTGCTTACATTTAATTGTTATCCTGCAACAGCGCTAGCTTGAAAATAAAATAAATGTTAATTATTTGGAAAACGGTGTACAAATTAATGTTTTTCTTTTCATATAGACCGCACACGTTTCATTTTCGAACACAACATTTCACGGCATCGTAAACCGAGATTTCGTAAAGCGAAGCCGTCATTCATGGTTAACTACTGTGAAGTTGTGAACCGCTACCGCTTCTATCGATTATAAACCGCGACCGAAATTTCATTTCGCCGATTTCGCCATTGGCGCTACGGCTACGCCAAAACAATAATTTCCTTTTTTCTGGAAGGTAATGTGGAGTATAATTCATGTTGGATTATGAAACATCGATCCTAGAATAATATAAAATTTGGTAAATGTTTATCTAGCCCGGCCGTTCTGAAAATGTTGTCAATGCTGGTTAAAGATCACCAGGCGCGACAGCAGCAACGCAAAGAAGAGCAAGGTTTGCACGTAAATAAAGTGAAGTTCATTCCAGAAAATAACGCCTTTTAATCTAGGCAAATGTTGCAGAAAAAAGGAGGAAAGAAGCTGTTGCCGCTGCCAGCACGTTCATGCATGCACTGGTTGACCATTTGAACGTCAGGTATACAAAACACTGCCTAACTTAATTGAAATTATCGACCGAAACCTAAAATTTGCAATGACAGGGTCGCCCAGGCATACTTAAATCAGAAGAAATTGGATTCTGAAGCGAAGCAGCTTCATTCTCATGCAACCCAGTTTGCGAAACAGACTGCGCAATGGCTGCATCTTGTAGAAAACTTCAATCAAGCTTTGAAAGTGAATTAGTTCTTATTATACAAACCAGATTAAAATTCAGCATATATAAACTTTTTACTGTTATGTACCACTTGGTTTTCTATCATGCACTTACTGGATTTTTTTCGGCGTAGGAAATTGGTGATGTTGAAAACTGGGCACGAAGTATTGAAGATGACATGCGAACCATTTCCAGTGCATTAGAATATGCATACAAAGGCAAATAGTTTGATTCTAGAAATACACTTGCAGAGTAATATCTGGTATTTTGAGCTGTCAAAAATTACATAGCAACCCATAAAACCACTTTAAAAGTTCTGGATTTTTATGGTTCAAAATACAAGGAGCATTTTCATTTTAGTGAAGTTGCTATTCACCTTCATATCTTTTGTGTAGCTGGCCAAGGCACATCAACATGAATGATCATCACATGAAAGCTGAAGAATCCTTCCATATCGAAAATTATCCTATGAAACACGAGACTTCCAAGTCGAACCTGTACAATATCTTCTAAAAACCATACCGAAATAAAAATATGCGAACTTGTAAATACCATTTTTACGATTCATCAACGCAGCAGTAATTACACCAAACCAGCCATACTTGAAATTCTCAAATTTTAATGCATGCATGATGCCCCCGTTATAGACATCAGTTTTTAGAACTAGAAATGTATTTAAATACCTATGCTGGCTGGGGTGTGTAAGAATGCGATTTTAGTTAGTACAGTATTTAGTCTTTTGTATTCTTTCATTTCTAATGGCAAGTACTATCAGGCCCACAGAAATAGCACTATTATCTTTACTGCTTGTGAAAAAGAACCAGTGTCAACATATCAAAAAACCCGTCGAATTACAATTTAGACACGCCAAATATGTAATCAATATAGCTAATGTATTCCTTTAACTTCTGGCTTATTGAATAATGTTGACAACTCATTCCTCTCCCAACCATGTTAATGATCAACGCGACTACAATTTTGACAAATTTTAATTGAAATAAAAGCAACACAAAACTGTCCTTAATGGGGTGTTTATTTATCAATGACAATGTTCCTTCAAGATCAATGTACGTGGCAAAACTGGAGAACCCTCGAGCTGGTTTTGCAACCCACTCTTTCAGTTCTGCCACTTGACATTTTTGGAGAAAAACTTTTGCACCCAAATTTCACTTATGCAGAAAGCTTCAACAGCGATTCAATTTCGCTGATCTTTCTCCCAATACAAAAGATATTTGCCCATGGGTTAACAAAATCAGACTTCTTCTTGCTTTGCTTCCCATTGGCCAGGTTCACCCTCCCGGTGACTTGACCGACGCGCCTCTGCGAAAGCACCTTCGGCTTGCCGTGCATCTCGGGCATCGCCGGCTTCAGCTTGGGCGCGATGGCTGGCAGCGGTCTCTTGAAGACTTCTCTGGAGCCATCACCTTCTTCCTTGGTTTTCGGTCTCCGCTCCACATTTTCTTTGTCACCAAGCCGCTTCACCTGCGCTGACTGCTCCAGACACTTTTCTGATGCGGTCTTCTCCTTGCAGGTATTTAATGAAGTCGCAAGGCCTTCCATCGTGGACTTGCCCTCATGGACCTCCTTGGCAGCTTGTTTCGCAGCAGCTGCAGCAGACAATTGTGGAGTTGGAGTCTTCGCTTTCTTTGCGGTAGATGTTAAATTCTGGACCAAGGAAGCATCGACCGAAGCCTTCTTTTGACTGTCCAGCCTCGGCGTACCCTTTTTATCCTTGTCATCGTGCAAACTTGCGTTTTGCTTGCCCTCGGATTGTTGCTGCTGGGGAGCTGGTTTATCATTTTTCTTCTTCTTGTCTCCAGACTGTTGCTTCCCAGATTCCGTGTTCCCATTCTTGTTTCCTCCACCTTGCTTCGGTTTCTCCTTGTTGCCACTACCCTCGGCTGCTGGTTTCTTGCCAGCATTCGCCTTTGCACTCTTATTGCTGGGCTGAGTTTCTTTGTTTCCAGTTTCTGCAGGATTCGCGGGTTTCGGAGTTTTAGGTTTCTTCGTCTTAGCAGGGGCTGCACCACCTTCTGCAGCAGGTTTCTCTTGAGCTGGCTTCTTGGGAGCAGGTTTTGCCTTTGCCGTGGCATCTGCAGGTTTCTTTGCCGTCTGGTTACCTCCAGCAGGTTTGGCTGCGGCGTTTTTCTTGCCAGGCTCCGCAGACCCAGGTTGCTTTGGAGCCTTTGGCTGTTTAGGAGGACCGGCTGCTCCATCTTTATTAACCTTTGGTTGCTTTTTACTGGCGGAGTTTGCATCAGGATTGGCCTGTGCAGGGGTCTTTTTTGCTGGTTTTGAGGCAGGCTTAGCCTGTCCTGGTTTGTCTGCACCCTCTGCTGGTTGTTTTGGCTTCTTGGGCTTCTTTTCTTTTGGTTCTGCACTTGTATTGTTTGTCGTCTTCTCATTGGGCTGCTTCTGCTTCGGTTTCTGTTTGTCGCTGGGTTGTTTTGGCTGCTGCTTGTCACCTTCCTGTTTGGGCTGCTTCGTTTTCTCACCATCTTTTTTGGGCTGCTGCTTCGTTTTCTCACCACTCTGTTTGGGCTTCTGCTGTTGGTCACCACTTTGCTGAGGCTTTTCAGCAGACTGTTTTGCCTTTTTCGCCTGCTTTCCTGTCGCAGCACCTTCAGTTTTTGGTTGCGTTTCACTGTTCTTTTTCTGTGGTTTTGTTTTCCCAGTGTCTGGTTTGTCACCGTTTTGTTTTGTTTTTCCACTGTCCGGTTTGTCACTTTTCTGTTTTGGTTGTTTAGGTTTAGGCTGCTTGGCCGTTTTGTCACCCTCCACTGGTTTATCACTGTTCTGTTTCTGCTTCGGCTGTTTCGCTGGTTTGTCACTCGCAGGTTTGCCATCATTGTTCTGTTTCTGCTTAGGTTGCTTCGCTGCTTTCTCACCACTCTGCTTCGGCTCCTTCGCTTTTGGCTGCTGTTGCTTCTTTGGTTGTGTCTGCTGCTTCTCACCACCTTCGCCAGATGCAGGGGCACCCTTCTTCTTCCCTTGCTTGGCATTTGCAGCATCACTGGTACCATTGGGGGCAGCAGCTCCACCAGGCTGTTTGGCTTTCTTTGCCTTCTTACCCTCGCCACTTTTAGGAGCACCATCAGCTTGGGCCGACTCTGGCTTCGGCTTCTTGGCCGCCTTCGGTTTCGCCGGCTGCTGTCCACTGCCATCTCCACCCGACTTGGGTTTCTTCTCCTTGGGCTGCTGCTGTTGCTTCTTGTCACCATCTTGGGGCTGCAACGGCTTCTTCTTCTCCTTCGGTTTCTTTTGGGACTTGGCTTTTGGCTCGCCGCCTTCGGTCTTCTCCCCAGCGCTGTTCTGCTGCCCTTCAGACTTCGTAGACTTTTTGGTCGCCGTCTTGGGGACTTTCATACCGGGCTCGATGATGGTAATGGGCGCGCCACCAGTCTTTGACGCATCAGTCTTCTTCCCCTTTTTCCTCGACTTCTTCTCCTGGTTTGAGCCATTATTCGCCGTCTGCTGCAACTCGTCCGACTTGGGATGGATGTTCTCCAAGTCTGAGTCAGGGTTGTCAGCGAAGTTGTGCCCAGGCGGTACCTTTGACTGAGATTTAGCAAACTGCTTCCCTTTGCTCTCATACCTGCAACAAATGGATCTTAACGTTAGTCAGATCACCATAGTAATATCCGTTTTTTTAACTTTGATGCACAGTATTGTGCAGTCAGTAGTTATAAGGACAGAAACCAGATTTCAGTAAATTGACCGTTATTTATTTTTTTGCCAGCCCTCTTAATTTTGAAATTTATAAAAAACTACAACAGAGACAAAAAAAACGGTAGTTTCATATTTTTTACTGTTGCCAAACTGTGTTGCAGTCGCCAATGTAATATTTGGTCACGTGTTCACTTGCTGTTAGGCACGCATGCATTCCTTTATATAAACCCCATAGCGTGCAATCCGATTTTAAAACCATGGAAAGTTATACAAAAATTAATTTTTTTTCAGCATCTACTATTTTCGAAGCGTTTAAACGTTCTTAAAATGTGAAGAGTTTTTCAAGTTCATTGTACTTCGCTACGTTTCAAAGTTTTTCAGTTCTTAGATTTCAGTACGGGAGCACACAAATGACGCCGTTTCGCAATGGCTAGTCGTTCACATGAGGCTTAACCCTAACGGCCAACCATATGAAAGCGGCCATCTGAGTCTTAAAAATCTGAAAATTACGCCATCCTACATTAGATTCGTCAAAAAAGCACTCAATATTGGCGGAGGTTTGCAGTTTGCGGAGTTCTGTTCAGAGTTCGGCTCACTTTTGCCCACAATGAACGCCGCTCTATGCACGTGGCGTGCCAACGGAAAACTTTTACTCACAAAGGCACTTCTTCCTGCGGCACGTAGCCTTCCTTCACCTTTCTCGGCTTCCTCCACGTTCCATCGGCCCGTTGAGAGGCTGGGATAAACGTTGCACCTGGTTACCAGTCGCCAACACACACAAAGCAACAAGAAGAAATCAAACATCACGGCATGGCGTGGCGGAACGCCATGCCATGCCATTTTGCGCATTTTCTACCCCAATCTACGCTTAAAACCGACATTAAATGCGCCCCACACCCTTAACTCGTTCAAATCCTTTTCATTTTCTACTAATTTCATGCCGAAACGCAATATTTTACGCGCAAATAGCCGAAGACCGCACAAACCTGATTCGTCTTTCACGTATGTAGACGCCATCTTTGATGGAGAGAGCGAGAGACAGGAGTATCGATACCAACAATCGATCCAACAATGAGAGCCACGTATCGAAACACAGAAACCGGAGGGAGGGTGGAACCTTTATATGGCCTGACCACGCCCACATAAAGGCGTGGTAAATCACGCCTACTTTAAGTTAACAAACCGAATTTGAATTACAGCACGCGATGTATTTTAACCGCCAATCATAGATTTTCAGTGGTATTACTTTTGTCTCATTGGTTGAATATCATAATAACATGTGACTGGGGTCAGGGGTCTTCTTCCTCCGCCCTCCTCCCCCCACGGTGCTCGCAAAAAAAAGAACAACCTTTCAATAGACCTTATGTCCGACCGCCCCTTTTGACGTCACTACTGCCGTCAGACACGCCCTGTCCGCCATGTTTGTGAAGTGAGCTACAAGCTAAAAGCATGGCCAGCACCATCGTATTTAATTCTAACGCCGATAGCGCGTTAACTAAGCGTATATTCGAAACATCACCGTGAACTTAAATGGTTCGGAAGGTCGAATTACATGTTAAAATATACTTTTCGCACGTTTCGGAAACTTAGGTAAGGTTTGTGAACTGGTTTTGTCGTTAACTCACGTGCTTTACAAACATGTTTCGTTAACAAACCTAACCGAAACTTTCGAAAAGTAGATTTTAACATGTAATTCGACCTTCCGAACCATTTACGTTCACGGTGATGTTTCGAATAAACGCTTATTTAACGCGCTATCGGCGTTAGAATTAAATACGATGTGAAATCGAACCGTTATTTTTTGAATTTCAGCCGGGTTGTTGCAAAAATCAGCACTTGGTAGATTGTACGCATCGCAATTCAAACCAGTAATCTGTAGTTTCCGTTTTTAACGTTCTCTGGCGTAATCCGATAGCTCTTAAACCATGACATTCCATGCACCCATACAGCTCATTGCACACACAGTGCCATGCTTTTAGCCTGCAGTACACTTCACAAACATGGCCGACCGAGTCACGTGACCAAGGTGACTACGCCTCCGACATAAGGTCTATATCTAAAAAATGTGATGAATTTTTATATTTATTACAGAAGACATTCCGATCGATTGGAGGAGTTTCGAGGGCGACACAGCTCTTATGCTCGCGACCGGGAATGGACACTTACAAGTTTGTCAGTGCTTGTTGCAAAATGGAGCAAAACACAACATCACCAACAACAAAAACCAATCTCCGCTTCATAGAGGTAATTTGGGTGGATGCTATATAGTTTTCCAGCTCCATCCACCCACTTGCCATCTACAAATTGAACACCAATGCAAAACCAAACCGATGTAGCTCATAATTGCCAAAACACAGCACTTGATATAACTTAAAATTGCATATACATAAATCATACATTCAATTGGAATTACATCTTAAATGCCGAAACATTTGTTGCGTGCGATGTGCAGGTGGTAATAGGGCAGTTGCGAGTGACGTCATGTTGCCATTCCGTGACTCGCGCCGCCATGTTTTCAGCGAACGTACTGAAATGAGCATTTGCCCAATCCTTTAATGGGTAACGGGCACCGTATTACATTGTTTTTGCATCACCAGGCAGGCCAGCAACATAGTCCGAAAGGTCAATGCCATATTGCCGGTACAGTCGCTTACTGAAAACATGGCGGTGATGTGTTTGGAACGTCACAAAGTGACGTCACTGCAACTGCCCTATTGATTATGAATTGTGACCAATTATTTTTAATACAGCTGTAAGGATGTGGCGGTTGGACTGCGCAAAGCTCTTGTTGGAGTTCGGTGCCGAAGTGAACGCGGTCGATTGTGACGGTCGTACACCCATCTTTGATGCAGCAAAATTTGGCCGCACCGACATAGTTACCTTGCTGATCGAGTCCGGTGCCAACGTGGATCGCGCCGACAGCAACGGCATAACTCCGCTCTTCGAGGCCGCTCGGTCCGGAGACATGCGATGCATCCGCTTGATTCACGAAAGGCTTTGCGTTTGTATGAACAGTATTGCTTACGCGGTTAAAACGCAAGGTCATATTTGAATTCTTATTGTAGATGGCAACTCAAATGTGGATGTTGAAGCCAAAGACGGTGCGACGCCCCTGATTATCGCCGCGCAATGTGGACGACCGGACTGCGTTCAGTTCCTTCTGGAAAAGGGCGCAGATGCCAATCGCGCCCGAAAGAATGGTTACTTGGCGCTTCATGAAGCAACTAGGACTGGTCACCTTGGGTAAAATATCACATGCAATACTACTCACGCAATATCTTAACGTTTTCGGTTTCTTCCCTGGCAGTTGCGTTAAAGCTCTGCTGCCACATACCAGTCAGTATGCGTTATTGAAGGCCTGCTACGGGAGTCAGGTGACCGAGGATCCAGATTGGTTGCCTTCTTTCTTGGATCGAGTTAGGGACAACGGGGCGTTGAACCTGCCCGGATTTGGCGTTAGCGTTCTTCATCTAGCCGTCAAGTGGGAAAGGTACGAGTTTGGTGTCTTAGTTTATGGTTGCATATTGGTCTCTGATGAGATTTTGCCTTACCGCATTTATACCTTGCCTGAATTCCATTTATTGCGTTATATTTCAGATTGGAAGTATTGCATCATTTGCTTGAAAGTGGAATGCACCCTGATCACTTCATCATTTTCTGTAGGCTATCCGGAAAGTATTAGCTGCTTTATATTTCAACTAATTTAAAAACGTTTGGCTTTCCAACAGGCGTGGAGTTAGAAGAAAGTTTTTATGACGATTTTTTGGGGGGAAACGATTTTTGGGCCGTAACTGCGCTGGGATTAGCTTGCCATAAGGGCAATGTGGGATTGGTTGCTGTACTTCTTGACCATGGTGCGCAATTAACTCTTGGAAACGATGAGATCTGCAACCCTCTGCATTGCGTGCTCACGGAAAACTGTCGTTTGGACTTTATTCGCTTCTTAATGGAACGCGGTCATGAGAAGGTTATAGCAAAGGAAGCTGTGTTGATTGATGATATTCACAAATGTGTTGAATCTAATTGACAGTACATTTATTACGCTTGCAGGTTGGCAATGATGATTCTCCAGCTATATGTCTTGCTTTCAAACAACCGCAGCTGCTTCACGAATTGATGGTGTTGGGTGTTCGTTTGAATAACTGGAACCCTGAAGTACCGGGAGGTGTGGGCCACACGCTGGTGGAAATGGCCAGACGTCCATCCAATTACGATTTACTATTGGAGTTGCTATTGGTTCTTGTGGACTTCGCACCCCACCATCAATTCGGGCCACTTTATTCAACATTGAAGTCGATCTGCGAAGAGGATCCATCAGTGTCACTCGACGGATGGCGCCATCTGGACCAGGAGCTGGGTAAGCATTTGTCAAATACATGTACAGTGGAAATGGTTTGCTTCGCAGATTATATTATTAATATTTGTTATCAGCTGCGCCACAAAGTCTCAAACAACTTTGCAGGCTAAAGACGAGGGAATTGCTTATGATGCGAAGAGGGTTTCACCTCGAATCAAACGTTTCGACTCTGCAATTACCGCAAAATCTTCAAGAATACCTTATGTTCCGTAAATATGAAATTGGCCATGCGCTATTCCAACTTGTTTATTCATAATATATCTGTTATGTCACTGATAATATTTCAGTGGTTTAGCATTTGTTAAAACAGATATTTGAGCGGTTTAATATATTAGTGTTTTTTAATTGAATTGCAGCGGTCTGTAATTGTTTTCATCGAATTTAATTCACAGGATTGTAATGGTTTTAATTGGATTTCCGCATCGAAAAACCTCTGGCAGCTTGCATTGCAAACGAAGAACAGATGTTATTAGTAGCAACAGAAGGACACAGAATCGAAACTCATCGATTAAATAATAATAACGGCGATTAGCAAAAATCAAATTCTTCCGAACAGAATAATGCCATTCACTCGTTTCCACCTGTTGATCTGGTTAAAATGATAGCATACTCCACGATTGGTAGTAAGTAACTTACTAAATCTATTCTTATTTGCTAAATTTGTAGTTGTACAATATATTTAATGGTTGTATTTCTTTTACAGGTACGTAAATAATGTGCAACTGCTAGATTTTCTATGAAATAAAAATCTGCAAACCTTCAAAGGAGTTTTAAGTCTCATCATTCTTACGAGCAACCCTACCGAAGCCATCGAAGTCCTCGTAAGCAACGGCAAACACTCGGCCCTCAAGGAATACGACAAAGATACTTTAACAACCCCCAAAATGGTCGGTTAATTGCTTCTTTTTATAATAACACTACAACTTTAATCCATTATCACACAACTTTAATGAATTCATTTGTTGCAGTTGAAGTTGATGTTAAGCGTGTTCCATCGTTGGACAAAATCCGCGAATGATAGATAATAGCGGTAGGATTGATTGGTTACAGACGTGCAATTAAATTACGTATTACCATTACAAACCAAAGTTTAAAGTTGGAATTTGTATTTAGGTGTGCTTTCGTGACGGTACTTTTGGAATACTTGCCGGACGGTGAGGACCTGGCACCTTTTGCGTGTCACGTCAAAAAGTGTCTGGCGAAACAACAAGCGGACAGTTTAAAGTTGGAAATCATGACCAAAGAAAGTAATTTGCAGGCATTTGTTTAATGGAAAAAAACCTGGAGATTTCAAAGATGGTTGCGCACTGAAAATTTCAAATCAAGTCTAGTCACTTTTGGAAATATGGGCATGAAAATAGTACTGCTGAAACTGCAGTGAGCCATGTCTTCGTCCACTTGAAGTGATATTTCAAAATATATTGGTAGCGTTGAAATAAATTACCATATACCAAAATTTACATTTTTATTTAAAAATAAAAGAATTCAAATTTTGATTTTTAAAATATCTCTTGAAGTTGATGAACCCTTCAAGTGCTAATAACTTTATTCACTAATTTCCACGGAGATTTTGTTTAAATACTGGATTTATATATGTTTTAGCTTCGTGTATATGTTACAATTTAACCGTGTTGTATGATTCACTTTTAAAAATCTCACCAATGTCATGGATTTCTTTCATTATCATTCGTGTTAACCATATTAATTGAATGCAACAAATGTAGTTATATTTATTTTCCTGTATATAATGTATTTTTATATACACAAAATATAAGAATTAAAATGCTGTGCAATTTGATTCAAAACTTTGGTTTTGGCAACTTGCAGAACGCCGCCGCGGTCTGTGACGTCACGTGAATAAGTTCTATTGGGGGCGGCGCTAGATCGCAATCCGCGTTACCTAGTCCCCGTATATTATGTACTTACCTTGGTTTCAGCCATGGTGCTCATCTTTTCCGGGCATCATTTCGGCTCGCAAAATGTATTCCGCATCGAAAAACCTCTGGCAGCTTGCGTTGCAAGCGAAGAACAGATGTTATTAGTAGCAACAGAAGGACACAGAATCGAAACTCATCCATTAAATAATAATAATGGCGGCCAGCAAAAATCAAATTCTTCTGAACAGAATAATGCCATTCACTCGTTTCCAACTGTTGATCTGGTTAAAATGATAGCATACTCCACGATTGGTACCTAATCTCTTATTTTTGCTTTATTTGTATTTGTACAACATATTTAATGATTGTTTTTCTTTTACAGGTACGTAAATAAGGTCTAACTTTAATTAAAAATCTACAGAAGTTGATATATATATTAATATATTAAATTTATAAAATACGAAATACATATATCCTTCGAATTGAAATATGTAATAATTCTGATGCATTTGGGGTTCCATACTCGCAAATTTCTTTTCCCAAACCTGTGGATGATTTAGGACAAAAATGTTGCATATTTTATTGATTTTCTCCACCTTAATCCTATTTATAAATGCAGAAATATTACTAACGTAAGTAAATTATAATTACAATATTATTATACATTATAAATTCAATTTTGTGAAATAATAAAACCAATTGTTACTTATGTATGTGAAAAGATTGTCAAAAACACATTAGAATTAATAGTATAATTAATTGTTTGTAACATTTTAAAGTAAATCTTGTCACAAAATAATTTTTCGTCCCAAGTGAAAAGTAAGATTATTATGTTATAAATTTATTGCAGGTCGTTACATTGCAGCAGTTGAAGTTAAAGCATCAAGACACAATTTGTCATCCGCGGTCCGCGTTTACTTAAACTGGCATTCGAGCGATGCGGAAGACAAACCGATGAGGGCCCGGATCGCGGGAAGAGTGACACCGAGCAGCCACTCAACCGTGGGTCAACTGGACATGATAGAGATACCATTAACCCGGCAAGCGTGTCACGTGGCCATCTGCAACAGCACCGGCAACCTCGCCGCGAGCTGTTTCGGCGCCGTGGTTAGCGTGTTCGCTTTCTGCGTCAAGGTGCACGACATCTCCCGCCAACGTTTCTACGACTTTGAGCCCATAGTGAACGTGCAGCTTTCGTTTCCGGTCAAAGAAGTAATTGTAACGTGTACATCCATGTCTGTTTGTAATAAGTGGTGGTTGTATAATGAAAAGTGGGATTTACCATCAGGTGGCGTTGTGCGAAGACGTGCTGGCATGCGTGTCGAGTAACGAGTTGCAGGTTTTGGCACTTGGAACGATGGCTTCGAAGAGGAAAGGGACAACGAGGAAGAGTAACAAAGGGACTTGGGAGAAACAGAGGGACTTTGTGAACGACGCGCACTTCGTATGCTGGGATTTGGTAATACAGTAACAAAACGAGTGTCGTTACAAACTACAAACTTATCCAAACTTATCCCGCAGATACAAAATAACTACCGCAACGTTGTCGAAACACGTGACGCGGATTACCATTTACACTCGGACTCGTGGCCATTAAACGTTTACTTGCCATCACTGGTACAGCAGATGGAAAACTGCGAGGAGTTCACGCGCGAAAGCCGACAAGTTCTCGGCCCGGTCGAATACGTCCTCGGAAGACCCGTCTCGGTAACGTCGTTAAAGTTGCCGTATCAAACGCAACCTAACGTAACTGTTTTTTTCGTTCTTTTAAATTCAAGGTGGAATTATTTGGGAATTCTAACGTTGACGTCCAAACCTGTACGTTGTTGTACCAAAGGTTTCCGATGGACGCGCTGGACGAGCCGGACAGCGTCCATTGCGTACATTCGATGCAGTTAAAGCCATTCTACTCTGAAAATAGTATGCAAAAGTCAAAAATCTCATTGGATTTTGCGATTTTAGTTATAATTAAATGACATTTCAACTTTAAGATGATGTCGCGGAGTCGCGGAAGACGCACGGTTTGCGTTCCGCACGGAGGAACTCGTTAAGAGGAATGGCGTGCGTGTTCAGCACCGCGCATGAATGTTACCTGTACGAGATAGAACTGGGAGTAGATGGCCCTTTGGTTACGCAACGGAGGTCCTTGAGGTTCAGCACGGCGGCGAGACAAGTTATAGCGGACGGTGCGGTGATCCATGCGGTTTCGTTGTCCGTCTTGGAAACTTACGCGTTGGGATTGTCGCAGTTTACATCTATCAATATGCCGGAAATAGTATGCAAATGGGTTGAATGAGATTTAGCACTGCATTGAAAACACTTTAATAATATATTTTGGGTTATTTTTGCAGACGGCAGCGTGTAACAACGATTCAACGTGTCTAGTTGGTCTCTGTCCATTCCTCAACTTGAAACACGCCGTGTTTGGTGGCGGTCACGTGGTCCTTTTTTCATCTTCGGAAACCGACAATTTGTGCTCTTCACCGGAGTAAGTCCTCGCTATTAGATCCTTGCGCTTGTCTGGGTTGTTTGGTTTAATTGAGTCACCCGTCTTTTCAACAATCACAAGGTCCATGAAACTTAGTGGCGGTTATAAAGAGGGAATTTAGTGTTTAACGGACACCAGGGTAATGATGCATGTTGCTGTTATTGCGAGGGGTGTTACCGTTAAAGCAAGGAATGTTACTGTTATAGCGAGGGTTGACTGTATTTTAGTTTAATTCATTTTATTCTACAATAAAACTTTTCAGATCGGAAAGTTCCGCCGCGTGGACAGCGTACGACTTGCTGTGTCCATCGGCATCCGACCTCCACCGTGACATAGCGGAAGAGGCGGAGTCATTCCGGGACAGCAACCCGAAAGTGTACGCGCAAGTCCTGCGAGAAGCATTATGCGTTGCTACTTTCGCGTCGGATCTTTCGTTAAAGCCGCAGATAGAGGAAACTTGCTTTAAGTTGGGAGAATTCTATCTGAGGTTCAGTCAGTATGAATTCAAATTCTCCCTACCCTAACCGACTATCACCTTTAATGTTTTTAATTCGTAATCAGATCGGAGGAACGTAAGGAGAATTTGTTAGCCGTGGAATTCCTAAAGCGAGCGGGTCATCAGCTTGAAAATATCGTACGCAAAATCCTGGATCATTGCATTGATACGGTTGGCTTTAATGGTGTTTGACGTGATCATGTGATTGGTTAATAGTCAGTTAAGTGTTAAAATTAACTATAGGAATTTGGATTTTAGGGTACGAGTCGAAGATTACTGGCGCTGTTGATGGACATATTTTTGAAAGATGCTGTACATTTCAACGATGCTGGATTGACAACGGTATGCTAAGCTTTAATGTTGATTGTAACAGTGCTTTAGTGGAATCTCTAAATTTCCAGGACACGGCCAATGAAGTGATAGCATTGGTGAGCGTGACCGACTCGTCACAGCTTGCTCAGTTGATACTGGGAAGTAGGTTTACAGGTTACGATTTCGATCACGCATTGAACGCGATGAAAAGCAGGATTAATTTGAAGCTGGGGTCAGTTGTAATACACTATATTTGCTCAATTATGTTTGTAAAATGGTTTCTATGTTGTGTCAGGTCGTCCGAAGATTGCTTTGCGGCTTGTTTTCTGTGCGTCAATCACAGAGCGAGCGATAAAGTCCCAGCTTTAATGTCCGCAATATCTATGGTAAATGAGTGACGACAAGTGAAAACTCGTCACGTTACTTTTTAAACACAAAACTCAAAAACATTAATTTGAAACACAAAACTCGTCACATTCATTTTGAAATGTCACAAAACTCGTCACAATAATTTTGAAATGTCACAAAACTCGTCACAATAATTTTGAAATGTCACAAAACTCGTCACATGACTGGAAAAACAAAACCAGTCACAGTACTTTTGAAACAAGTCGTCACATTGATTTTTGAAACAGAACTCGTCACATTAATTTTTGAAACAGAACTCGTCACATTAATTTTTAAAACAAAACTCGTCACATTAATTTTGAAACACAATTCGTCACAGTACTTTTGAAACATAAATCTTGTCACATTAATGTTTTAAATACAAAACTCGTCACTTTACTTTTGAAATAGAACTCGTTACAATACTTTTGAAACGCAGAACTCGTCACATTTATTTTGAAACACAAAACTCGTCACAATATATCTGCTACATTCATTTTGTCACATTATTTTATATAGATTGTCAGTTTCAACAAGTCACACTGACTTTGACTTATGTATGAACATGACCGAAATACTGTGACGAGTTTAGTATGTCAAAATGAATTTGACGACTAACATATTGTGACATAATGTACGTTTCAGATATATAATTTTACGAGTTTAGTGCAGCAGGTAGTATACTGTGACGAAATGAACTGTAACCATTACTTTATTTCTATCGCAGGAAACGATGATGAACATGGCTCGCAAATATCCACAAGTGTGGTTTGAAAAGAAGAACGTTGCTTCTCCCATTCTCCAGGTCTCTTTTATCCATCTTCTATTTCATCACAAGGTTTTACGTACCGTAACCGCAACTGAAACACTTTATTAGATGCTGCAACAGTTAAAGCCGGAGGCTTTTGTTGGCGTTTTGGTAGAATTGATGAAATGGAAGCACTTGGAGCCTTCTTTCATGGTGGATCTCTGTCAGGTACTTAATGAACTCATTGTGACAAGATGAATTGAATTCGTCACATGTTTCTTTTCGTCACATCTACAGTGCGACTGGGATGATTTGGGTTTGGCTCCGAACAAACACATTCTCCTCGAAAGTTGTCTCGAATCTTACGTCACAAGTACGGTAATGTTTTGCGTCTTCTTCGTCACCTACATTATTTTATCAATTGTAATTTTTGCATTTTTTGAAATCCTGATAGGAGCATTGACGCAGCAGTGTTTGGACGGCATCAGTAGTTGTCCGGAAATAGTAATGCAACTTATTGATATCTACTTGAGTAAGTTGACGAGTATCGGTGATGTTTGCCGGGTTCCTTCGGCATTGCACGTAAGTATGCGCTGGGTGTAAATAAAGTATTCCTGCATTTCTCCGACTTTATAACAATTCTATAAACAGGTTGCAAAGCCGGCGTGTCTATTTGGTGCAAGGAAATCATGGCTGAACGAATTGCCGCCATTTTCAGGTGAGGTTTGTGGTGCCTCAAACAATGATTGGAAGGATTAAAGCTGAGATTTGGTTCAATTTTAGGAAGAGATTTGCAGGGAAAATGCTGTTACGAGGACACCGATAACTATGAGGAGTCGATGGACTGTCCGTGCGTGAAGTGCTGCGATTACTTGTTACGACTTCAGGTATAAAGTTGTCACGAATCAACTCAGATTGTTATATGATTTAAATTTAAAATCTAGATTTTTGTAGGTTTAAAATTCAAAATATAGGTTTATGTAGGTTTTAAATTACAAAATAAGGTTTTGAATTTTTAAAGTGGGTTTCATAGGTATTATTGGTTTTGAATATCAAAATACAGTGTTAAAATTGAAAAATGCAGGTTTTCAATTTCAAAATCTAGGCATATATGAAGGGATTTTTGACGCTACTTGGATTTCATTGCAGTCATTGCTATGTAGCACATTAGCTACTCCAGAAATCAAGATGCGCGTTAACCGAGCTTCCAAACTCGCCGCCAACCGAACGTTCAAAGGTGCTTTAAGTCTCACCATTCTTACCAGCAACCCCACCGAAGCCATTGAAGTCCTCGTAAGCAACGACGAGCACTCGGCCCTCAAGGAATACGGCAAAGATACTTTAACAGGCCCCAAAATGGTCGGTTGGCTCTTTCAGCACAACAACTTTAATCCATTACCACACTACAACTTTAAAGAATTCATTCATTCGTTTCAGTGGAAGCCGATGTTAAGCGCGTTGTTCCATCGTTGGACAAAATCCGCGGACGAAGATAATAGTGGTGTGTTACCGGCTTTACATGGTGAGTAAGATTAGATGGGTTACGTACAATATTAAAGTAGGTATTACTCTTGGTATTACTAACAAGAAGGTTTAAAGTTGGAATTTATATTTAGGTGTGCTTTCGTACTTGAGTGACGTGGTGTCCGTGACGGAACTTCTGGAATACTTACCGGACGGTGAGGACCTAGCGCCGTTTGCGTGTCACGTCAAAAGGTGTCTGGCGAAACAACAAGCGGACAGTTTAAAGTTGGAAATCATGAACAAAGAAAAGAATTTGCAGGCGTTTGTTTGAAAAGAACCTGGAGATTTCAAAGATGGTTGCGTGTTGAAAGTGTGCGTAGACTTTAAATGAAAATGAAGATGAACTTTAATAAATGCTATTTATTCGCGTTTTATTTAAAAACAAAGATGCTCATATAACATTACATTAGATGATGATTACCTCAAATACATTTCTTTAATAAAGTTAATGTACGTTTGCGTAAATGGAAGATTAAAGCCCATAACCGTACGTTAATGGAAATACAGTGACCGCAATTATATCACGGTAAGTCTAAACACCCGTTGTCCTCGTAAAGCTTCTGAGTAATATCGTAAACTTTAG
Organism: Glomeris hexasticha; assembly: GCA_034695945.1. Classification (NCBI taxonomy): domain Eukaryota; kingdom Metazoa; phylum Arthropoda; class Diplopoda; order Glomerida; family Glomeridae; genus Glomeris; species Glomeris hexasticha. The sequence continues at coordinate 23,857 of JAQIWR010000201.1, forward strand.
TAGATACTTCTATGACCCGCGGAAGGAGACCGCGGACATCTTCGATGGACTGCTGGCACGTTCGTTCCACGAGGACGGCGGCATTGGGCAAAGCGTACATGGCGTAGTGGGCACCCTTGCGGATGGCCCAGGGATGAAACTGCGACAGGGTGTTCTTGTAAGCCTCCTGAGCGCGTGGACCGGTCTTGTCTTCGTCGCCAAGCGTCAAAAGGGACGCGAGGAACTCGATGACGAAGGCGAGGGCACGGTGAAGACGCAGGAGTGTGCGGGAACCGTTGGGACCTGGTGAGTTGTCGGGCTTGAAGTTGCAGCTCTTCTCGTATTTGATCATGGATTGGATGGTAACGTAGCGGTCATCTTCGTCTCGCGACCGAAGCTCCTCGAGGATGCGAAGTTTGGATTCGACGTCCGATGCCACGAAGCTGAACACTTTGCCCAGAAGATTGAAAAATCTGGAATTGGAAGAAATATTCAGGTCATTGTTCATTTCTTCATGAGATCCATATACAAATTTTTTTAAACATTTTATTCAATCTTTTTGAAAATAAGAGGGGGGATTGGCCTCTCAGCGGAACAGCCAAGAAGCACGCAACGTCATTCGATCGACCCTTTCAATGACTGATCTAGTAAGAGCTTGCACCCCTCCGCCAAAAATGGAACTTACTTGCCATTGCTTACCCTCAAGGTCGCTCAAGGTGCTTACCCTTGGCTTACCCACCAGCGAACTTGTTATCAATCTAAACTTGGAGATCTAAACAAGGCAGATCTAAACAAAGTCCTTATAGTTTTTTGTCAGATACAACATATACTTTCCCATTTTAGATAGATATTTCCATAATATGTCTGGAAGCTGTTTTTGAAAGCAAAAATTTGGCGATCCGCATTAAAGCGGATCGATCCGCTCACCGAAAGCAATCCACGTTTCTGACTGCTGATGTCGCACGCATCACCTGTCTTGTTCAAGCGATGCCGGTCGTGATTGCATTACGAATTCAACACAACGTTTCTGCTGAAATTAAACGAGGTATTAGATTAGAAATGAAACCTGTAAATTGTCTGGTAACCGAGGAGATAAGTGTCCATGTCGATCGATCCATCATGGCGAATACAGTTGTCGAATTGCACCATAAGTTCCTTCATCGCTATCCTCTTGTCTACTGTTTGGGCCATCACATCGCGTTTTAGATACGAGCCAAGGTTAAATTTAACGTAATCATCGCATATCTGTTTTTATCTCGGTGAACGGTGATTATTTCAAAGACGACCTATATTTTTTACCGGGTATTTAGTTCCGGAAGACGCGGTAGAGGCGCTGCGTGTTGAGTCGATTAACGCGCCACCACGCGGCCATTTGGCGCAACTGGTGCCGTGCGCTGGAATTTCCCTGGAGAAAAAGTTGTGAACAACTGTGCACAATTTCAAAAAAACTCGCAAAAAATTCACAATTTGTGCCCAAAATATTGTGCTTGTGCACGTTGTGTGCACAATTGTTTCGAATTGTGCACTAAAAGGGTTCAAGTTTTGTGCGACTTTGTGCACATTTCACACAAAATTTTGTGCACAACTGTGCACAATTTTTTCTCCTGGGATCGAACGTCGTCGCCATCTTGTTTTAAAATGCGAAATGGGGGCATGGGGGTCTTGATCTTGATCTTACTATATTATAACAAGAGTGATTATACCAGTTTTATTAACTTATAAGTGGCAAATAAGACTGATTTAGATTAATTTCAATGTCACTTTCCACATTTAACGATAAAATCGCTAAAGGGTCATTCCGTGTCAAATCAACCAGGCTGGGGTACCTGACCCCCTCAGATCTTCTTTATTATTTTTCTATAAGTTGAAGACTGGAAGGCTAGTACTCTCACTAATTGTGAGGTCTTTAAAAAATTTTTTACCAAAGATATGATTTTTCAAAGTTTAGCGCGAATTTCCGCAAAAATGCCGCAGCTCTTCAAAATTCCCTAATAAATCTAAAACGCCAAGTACCATGATATGAAGAATTTGTTTACTAATGTAACTTTTCATTCTAAATCCGAAAATGCTGCTGTTTTTGACCTATCTAAAATACTTTTGCGGCAATTGACATAAACGGCAAAAAATACGACGGGTGA
>JAQIWR010000202.1:0-25961 GCA_034695945.1 Glomeris hexasticha
TAATTTATGCAATGTTTTACTTTGTGTAGGCCAATTTTCAGGGTATGTTCCAAAACCGTGTCAGGTCTCCTTTAAATGTTAGTTAGTGCATACTATGATGATAATGAATAGAATAATTAATAGGGATATGCGCAGTATTTTTTAAAATTAGTATAATTAAATAATATATTTACAAAAATCTTGTAATTAATTTCAAAGGTTTTCTGCAAGATTTTTCATTGATAACATCTCGACATTGAGTTTTATGACACGCCTTTGCATATTTAATTAGATTTGTTTGACTAACATTATGAATTATTCATGCTACTCATTTCCATATCGCAAGGCTTGCATATAACTTTCAAACTCAGATTGTATTTTTGCAAACAAGCAAACAAAAAATGTTTTAATTAAATGTAGTCATTTGTAAATCAGATTATCCTGTTGTTTTTATTTATTTTACTCTGATTTTACATACAACAACTTTAATTTTATTTTTCCTTATATGCAGCTATACAACTTGACTTTTGCCATTTGTTTTCATTGGAATTCTCTTTGAATTAACATCACAATATTACAGTATTTACTCATCTTGAATCATAAATATTGATATGAAATTTTGCAGGTTATTATTATAGGTGAAAACAACAAATAAAAGATAACATAAATGCACCGGGGAGGTGTAATACCCAGCAGTTTAAGAACCAGTAGAGTTTATCTCTGTTTAAAAGTCGCCATTTTTTTTACTAGACACAGACCAAAGTGCACTCTATCACTTTGAAATTCCAGCTAAAGAGAAAACTAAAAATGACATCCATCCCCCTTAATCTGCGAAATGAACTGGTCCAAATTTATAAAAAAAGAAAGTGTTGATGTTGAGTAGGGTGGGGTGGGGGAGGGGGGAGCAAAAAATGCAAGTTTTGTGTCATATCCGTTCCTAGTATCCGTGTTGACGTGCGCACACAGTGACAACAAAGTAGTACTATCGGTGTTGTAGCGATGCGGGAAGGCGTGGCTTGTGCGGTTGGCAACATGGGTTCGTTGTGTGTGAACGGCGAAACGGCGTTGTGATCAGTTGGCCGTTTGTAGGGCAACTGAGAGGGTGGTATCCGTCACTGCTCTTCACCGATCATCTCAATTTGGATCTGGCAATCCTTCTGACGGAAAACCAAATTGACATCTTGGATTGTTTTCGAACTGAACATCATAAGTGTTAAAAGATCATTTTTCCAAGTTGATTGCATCGTGGGAAAATCCGATTTTCAGTGCGCTTTTTGTGGTGAACAAACGATTGGATATTATTATTTTTGCAAACTACTGGACTTGGGAAAATGCTGTTGCACTTTGTGAAACTCGTCACCTGGTGGTATTAGATTGATTTGTGACGAGAAAACACAGGATTAATTCTCACATCAATTTGCGTGGGAAATATTATTGCACTTTTTGTGAATTTTTCGTGGTGACAAAAGCAAAAATAACAGCTCCATGAGAGTGTTAACCACAAGGTAGGATATTATATTAATTTTATATTATTTAGTTACATACCGATTATATTTATACACGTATAATAATAATCAAAACGTAGAGTGAACTTTTGTTTTACTTTTGATTTACTTTTGTAGACGTAATTAATTTTTATTGTAACTTTACATATAATTTTAATTCATTTAAATGCTGCACATGTAATTTAGGCAATTTGCAAGCTAAATTGAAATAGATAATAGTTACAATAAAATTATTAAAATGTGGAGTAAACTTTTGTAGTTATTTTATTAATATTAATTTTTATATAGTTGCTATTTACAAGACTATTAATTTAAACACTATTGAAATGTTGCCAATTTATTAGGAGAAAGTTTTGGAATGACATTTAATTTCACTAACTGATTTTAAATTGGTTTGTATTAATATTTAAAAAGTGATTTTTGATAGTATAAAAATTAACGTTATAATTTTTTACCCAAAGAAATGAACTGAAATACACATTGAGAAAAGATTTGCAATCAATTTTAAAAATGTTTTTAATATCAGTGTTGCCAGCGTTGCTGTTCAAACTTAAAGTAGTGCTGAATGAATGAATGTATGAACGAATGAATGGGGAAAGAAATGAAGGGAAGGGAGAGATGAGAGAAAGAGAAAGTGAAAAGCATGGTCACTTTTTCTCCAATTCTCATTGGTCGTCCCATATGTGACGTATATTAGGACCGTTTCTATCTTGGGGTCATAAAATAACCACGTAAACTTATTATTTTGAACGGTGTTTGAACGAACTTGATTTTATCTCGATTTATTTATATGCTTTTGTGCGGTGTGGTTTCAATCCGATAGAGGGCGCTGTTTCGGTCGGTGATATTGCCACACAAAAGCGCAACATGTGATGTGGAAATTGTACGGGTGTGTTATTTTTTCTTAGTGTTTATATTGCTATAATATGACAAATTAACTTTTCGGTTGTGTTGGCGAGCAAGTTTTTAATTTTTTTCAATATAAATTCGCTTTCTACAGAATAAATTGTTTATTTTGTGTAATGTTTTGTTTGTAAATTTAATAATTATGTTTTCAGTCCAATTAATCAATCGGAAAATTTAGCTGTAATAAGTTTTAATTTTACTCGTATTTTAAAACACAAAAATAAATAAATTCGCTGTGATCAAGATACTGTTATGATATTTTAAAACAAAGAGTTGTGTAAAATGTGAATCATTTTACTTTTATAAACATTATTTTGATTTTATTTCAAATTTTGTAAAAATAGTTGGAAATATATCTTTTTCTTTCTTTTTATTTTAGTAATGTTTATTTAAACCAGTAAAAATATTAAATCAAATTTCAAAATGTTCTGGATTTTGCAGAATAATAAAAATGCAAGTAAAAATTAATACTGTAGTATTGTGTAATTTTATAATGACTTAAATTATAAATTGAGAGAATATATAATATATGTAAAAAATGTAAAACAAATTTTCTAGCAATATATAAGTTGTGTTTGAAAATTGAGTACATAGAATATGTGAATTAACCTCAGTCATAAAATATATGGTGTGTATGTGATGTGACGAACATGAGGTATTTGGTTTTTGTTATTTGGTGGTGGCTTGCAGGATTTTTCTCTTCACTTTTCAAACAGAAAACATCACTCCTCCACCCACCAGACACATTTCCATTGGCATTCCCATTGGCAGTTTTTGGGTTTGTCTTGGTCTCTTCTTCTCAAGACCTTGTCCCCCCCCTCCCCCCTCCTCCCACCTCCTCCTTCTTCTTATTCCCAAGAGCGGCAAGCGTGTTTTTCTGCCAGTTTTGACCCTCAAAAGCCCCCACTCAGCCGACCTCCCCTCTCTTCCCTTTCTTTCTTTCTTCACCATGCACGTGTTTGGCAACACAAAGAAAATGGCCGACTCCCCCCAAGCAGCTCAACTTGACGAAATTAACCATTGCTTCCCTTTCAATCATTCAACGTGAATTACATGTACAGTATATCGTTTCGAGCTAAGTGTAAACTCGAATTACTTGCATAATCACAACAACAATGTGTCCAATTTACGCAATTTACACCCTAATAATTCATTTTATAATGGACGTATAAGGAGGGGCAAAGAGGAAATTGTGACATAATTTATGGATTACCCATCAGTTTTATTTCCCGAAATAAGCAACATTTTGGGAGGCCCTTTGTGTATCATTTTTGTTTTGTACTACTTTCGTATGTTATGTTTTGGTTGATTGAAATAGTGTGGGAAGAGAATTAAGTGGTGTACTTGCAATTTTATTGCGTGCAACTATTTACTGTGCAATATCTACGTACGTTTTATTGTAAAATGTTGCGTACGAAGAAGACAGCTGCAATATTGTTGCAAAAGTAGGCAATTGTTTCTCTAAGTAGATAAAAGCGATCGCCATTGCAAGTATATTGCATGGAAAAGATTTCAATGCAACATTTCTATTGTAACGACATATGAAATATTGCATAGACACAAATTTCGTGCAATAGTGTTGCGGATTTGTTTATTTGACAATTTGGAAACAATGTAATTACTGATACAAACGTCTACCCTGTGTCAAAGAAAATGCAATGTATAAAAAACGCAATTTAAGATGATGTTTTGCATTGACAACTGAGGTGTTGGAACCATTGTTGGTACAAGTGGAAGAATGTTGTAAGGCAAGGGGACCCTTTGCTGCACTGATTGGCTTGTTGAAACGTAAGCAACGGGGTCGACTTAAGTGAATTCAGGGGCGTTTTGTCTTGTCGTGTGGGAGGGGTATTTAAAGGCTCATTTGCAGAGGTGTGACCAACCTTAAGGTTGTTTCTTGCCATTGTGACTGACCTCGGGCTCTGGCTATTTGTAAAACGATTCTGGGAAACCTGGTGGTGTAAAGGGCCGAATGCCCCACCCACAAACTCAAGGGCCCTTTGACACCCCCACCTCCCTTTTAGAGCATCTTTTAACAGGCGAACTGCTCACTTGTTGATTTTTCCCAAATTGTGGCCACACTCGTAATGATAATGTACAGATATACAATCCTAGCATAGCCTAAAACGCAGTGGCGCCATCTGCTGGACACATTTTGAAATAAGCATTTTTTATGGTTATTTTATACTGCATTTCGTTGCATTATTTTCAATAATAGAAATATGTACTATTTAAAGGACACAATCTAAGTGGAAACAATTTATAAAAGATACGCAATTATTTTCAGTTTATTTTAATAACAATATTCGGTTTCCAAAAATTGTTTTTATCACAATTATAGTAGAATCTTTGTAGAAGGTAGAAGGGTCTGGTATTTCCAAACCTCCTTGGGTATTTCAACATGAATAAGGAAGACTTAGTGGAGGTAAATTCTTTTAGCTTTTTCCTTATTGGCTGCCCGGACAATGTTGCCACGCCCATTATTCGTTTTAGCCGGTTTTCTGCGAGTGCGGATCGCTAAAAACCGCACCGATCCACGAAAAACCGCACACTTTTTAAATTGGCAAATTGTGCTCTGTCAACACCCTTTTCACCTGCTATTTATGGCACTGTGAACCGGATCCGCAATACTGATCCGCGTTCAGCAATCCCGCTTGGAATTCCAATCCGCTTTGCCTGGAATTCCAATCCGCAACCCCCATTTTGCGGATCCTACACATTTTCACGCTCGCATTTTCTCAAAATAACGTAATAACAACGTCAAAAATTACGACTAATAACCGTGGCCATAAACTATATTCATAGCAAGATTTATTATTATATAGTCATGCTGCGATTTCGACGAGAAGCGGATCGCTGGCATGTTATGTTATCGATCCGCATCTAGTAATCGAAACGAATCCAAAGAAACGTGATATAAAAAACTCCTAATTTAGCACATTGGTGTTTTGCCAAATGAACTGTAGCCAGTAAATGTCGCACTCGCCGCCATCATCTCTATGGTGTCGTCAGTGTCGTCAAGGAATGCGGATCTTTGCTAGGCGATCCGCACTTATCAACACGTTCTCGTGACGCGGATTCGGGCTTGATCCGCATTCCAGTCGTGTCGCTTAATTAGTCGTGAGCTAGTTCACAAGTTGTTTACGTTTTAAAAGGCGAACGTAATGCGGGAATAAAACAAAGTCAAGAAATGCGGATCGGATTAATTACGATGGGAATTTGTAACGATCCGATCCGGTGCGTTCGTGCGAGTAGTAGGGTGGATGTTTGGGATGGGAGCGCCGCAAGGTCAGTGACGGACGCCACTAGTTGGTTGCCGTCAGTGTGGTGATGAGTCCGCAGTCGGTTGCTCGCCGCTCCCAGCATGGTCATCGTTCGTTGTTTCGCTTCATCATCTTCATCATCAGCACCCCTGGACGATATGTACTCCTATAGGTCGGTATTTCCGCCATTTCTAATCCGATTTTCACACGTTTTTCGATGGCTGAATGCGAGATTTTTACGTGCAAAAACCTATTCGTTCCGTAGATTCTTCGCTCGATTGTTGTGCAGTTTCTCGCCGACTTTCTCTTGTTGGTTTTCTCCATTTTCTAACCTATTTTAAACCGAGCATTGTGTACAGATGCAACTGCAAACATATTGTGGGATTGGTTTTTGCTTTTTTTGCGAGCAAAGCGCCGTTTATAGCGGTGCATACAGACAAAAATCGACCGGTTTTATTAGGCCTTATTTTCTGTAACCGGCTAGCCGGTTAACGAGTTCATCTACCGGCGGCTTGATTTGCTACAAGGCCGTGTATCTTTGCCCGTGTAATCGTTTTATTTGCTGTGTAATCGCATACATTTCGAGAGGGTCTTTCCAATAGATTATCGACTGGAAAGTCCGTAGTGTTTTCGGCTGTAAAATACGTTTGATAATGTTTAATAATAATTGAAAAACGTTTGAATTGCAGTGTGCTGCATTTCAGTACGATCAAGCCGCCGTTTTGAGTTTTTAGCCGGTTAATGTTTCGTGATATTCGACTGGTACGTAGTTTTGAGGCACTATAAAATTTAATTATTGAATGATAAAGATTTGGTGGGTGATTTTAATGGTTTTTAATATTAGTTCTGGTTAAAAATGGCGTTTTTATTGGATGGATGACAAATTGCGACGTTGTTTGTGTCGGTTTTTCTGGTTTATTTATCGATGTGACTGTTTTCTTTTTTTGATATTTGTATTTTTTGTTACCTTTGTTAGACGTGTTGATTCAGTTTGGTATGATCAATTTTGCGATATAGCGTGAAGAGAGAGATAACCGGATTTTTCTCTGGTTCACGTGACATTTTTGAAGAAGGAAAAAGCTGATTGGCTGCTTTCAGTTGTGACGTTTCAGTTTTATTTTCGAAAACTATTGGCTTTGTTTTTCCAGTTTTTTCCCTTACTGTGTTTGTTATAAAAACTGCAGTTGTAAAATGTAACACATTTCTTGTTCTGCTTTCACTTTTTACCCTTTTACATAATATATTATAACACATTGTTTACCAAATTTATACCAAATTATTTGTTTTTGTTTAATTTAATTTAATATACATTTTAGAGCAAACTATTTTACACGAAACACTTTACTCGCCTAAAACTGAAAGAAAATAAGTTGTTGGTTATTAGTATGTACCATGTTATTATTTGGAAGCAATTGTAGCGACACCTGTCGGCGGTTTTGTGCAAAATTGATCATAATGGCCGACAGGCTGTGTGAGGTCAACTGACACGTGACCGCTACTGTTGAAATTAAATTTGTATTTATTTTTTACATTTAAGTTTTGCAGTTTTTTATGACTTAAAAAGTTGAAGTTTTATATTTTTTCAGGCAGAAAACAATTTAAATATTATTATTTTACATGTGAAAGTTATGTTCAAAAAAACTTTTTTAAAATTCGATACAATTTTTAGTATTAAGTAAAACCTGGAAGTTATTAGAAATGTGAGGGAATTTTTTATTAATAAATGTTGTTGTTTTCCTGCATAAATTTAATAACTTGTTTCAAATATAGTTTCTCAATTTGTAAATATGTATGTGTAAAAAATATTTATGCCGCGATCAATGAACTGTAACAAATACAGTATTATAGTTAGGTTTTATGATATATTATTACTCAATATACAGGCAAACGTGTTTTGTTGAAAATGTAGCATTTGTTGACATTTGCAAAATCTCCATGACGATTACCTGTATATTATTCGTGACACGTTATCTGCTGCCATCTGTTTAAAAACTTGCTCTTGTTTAATTGCATTAACAATAGTTATGGTTTATTTGGTACCTTGACCTGCATCTGGTTTTTTAATGGTTATAATTAATGCATAATAATAATAATTCAGCAGCGCCCTCTGGAGGTCTCAGTTGTTGCCTTGTAATGTTTTTAAAAATTTGTGACAACGAAATTTGGTCATTGAAAATTTCAGAGGAACAATGGCGTCTTTTGCTGAACTTTTTTGTAACCTAATCCGTGTTAAATGGGAAAAGTAGAGATCAAATTTCGGTGTTATTTTCTCGATTGAAAAGTCTGAAGTTCAAACATTATTTTGCTGTGGTGTTTACAGCGAGTTAAAAAATAGTTTATACTGTAAATAAAACTGTGGACGTCCTCAAATAATGTACTAATTATATTAGTAAAGTATAAATATCTGGTTTGAATATTAATTTAGAGATAGATCGTATTAAAAATAAAATAAATTCAGTGCAAGCTTTGTTAATATAAATACAAGGAATTTGTTTAGTTTTTGCAAGAATAATTAAAATACTTAACTAGAGTATCCGAAGTTAGTTAATAATAATAATAATGGCGAACGTGTGTTTAAGTAAAAAAAAAACTACGTGGTGCATAATTAATGCATGGCCCCTATTTAAAATATACACTGTATTTGTTGATTTTATCTTGATTTTATGTAGAGGTATTTTTGAAATTATCTGGGTAAGTAAAAACCATGTTTAGGCCTAACTGAAATTTTACAATGAAGGAGGGATAGAGGAAAAAATTTAGTGAGAGATACGATAAACATGTTTGCTTTTGACAGTTTTATTTTGGAAGCATGTTTGAATTTGCAAAGTGAGTTTTATTTTACTGGCAGCACTTGCTGTAGAGGCTATGTTTATTTTCCCCGCCTTTTTGCAGATACAGTATACACTACCTGCAATATGGTTCAGTACTTGAATTACAACCGATAAACTGCAGTAGTTATGCATTTGCAAAATGCAACATGCAACTACCAACCAAAAAAAAAACAACTGAACGTTATTAATCATTATGTTGACATGGGGTTACTATAAAAAATGTCACTGATGTTATTATTGAAAAACATGATGTGCACGGCGTGCCATACATAAAAATTGAGGGAATAACCCTGGGTAATATGGCGTACCGAATGTTAACTTAATAATAAATAAAGCACCTTGAATGTCGGGTGAGGTTAAATCATTGTTAATGATTTTTGAACCACAGGAAAACTTTCCTTGGCCTGGAAATTTGACATTGGGGAAATTATGAAACACCCTGGTCACCAGTGTGCAATTTTGTTTTCCACATTTTGCAGAATTTTATGAAGGATTATTACAATTTATTTGTATGTTAAATTCAGCATACTATATAAAGTTGTTAGTTTATTTTTGTTTTGAGATTTTTGTTCAGCTTAAATAGTTTTTCCAGTAATTTTTATCTATAACAGAAAATCTAATTACGAATTAATCTCCTTGAATTAATTGTCCACTACTTTGAATTCGAATTTACATAATTGTTCTTCGCCTAATGGAACAAAAAGTTTTTTTTAAGTATAAACTAAGAAAGTTTAGTGTTTTTTTATATATTAAATTGGACCCACTGGTGTGGAAAAATTCAGGAAACTGGAATTGTCAAAAGTGACAGAAAAATGAAGAAAATGCACCTAACATTTTTAATTCACATAAGTTAAAATTCCTAAAATACCAAACTGTTTTAACACGTGTTACATTAAAGTATAGCAGCTGTAATTAACAATTATAGATTGAATGATCATTAAAGTTTAAGATGACTAATATGTGAATAAATGAGAAATTTTATTTTGTATTTCGCAGGACAAATTTATACTAATTTGTATTAAAAACCAATTTGATGTGTAAAGACAGAAATAGTTGCATATTAAATTTTAAAGCATAGTTTAAATATTTAAAGAAATAAAAAAATCAAGTTGGTATGTTGGGATTCGAACTTGGGACCAATTGCAGGGCTTGTAACGTGCGTAACGAGCGAGCACCAAATAGGCCTTTATACTTTAATTTAGCGAAGATTTGAAGCGTAAATCGACAACATGTTTGTGATAGTTGACCCTGTGGAATATTTGTAGTCTGTTTAATAATGAATAACTCATAATTAGCATGTGGGAATGTTGTTAACGTGATCTCTCTGGATGTTGTTTGTTGCCTCGATTTTCCCATTTTCCCTCCATTGATGCAATGGATTTTCCCACCCTGCAGGCCTACACGTAACACCCCAGTTTTGTAACTTTTAGTCAACACAAGGAAACCCGAAAAAGAAAAAAAAGAAATGGTGGAAAAAGAAGGTGGGAAATGTGAGAAAAACGCCATGTTTCGTCGACCTCCAAGATGGCTGCGTGACGTCACGCGTTCAGTAACCCACCGTGACGTCATTGGGGGGAGGAGTCGGAGAGTCTAGCTGGGGTTTTTCTTTCTAGTTTTGTAAAATGGGCGACGGTTGAGTGAATTATTTTAGCGAGTTCACCAACTTGTGGTGCTGGTGGTGATCGGCCGTTTAATTACGTCACTGAGTAGAACGCTGTTGATTGTGATGACGTCGTATCTGGACGAGTCCAAGTTTGGTTATAACGAACGGGTAGGGGTGGAAGGTTGGATAAAGTTTTTCTTGCCCTCGACTTTTTGCACGGTTTCTGTGGGTTTTGTGTGAGTTGGAAAAATTAATTTGTGTGTAAAAGGAACCGATTGTGTTTGGGTGTTGGGAATAGTAAAATTGGTGTCGTTTGTCGCCATTTTTGATTTTGTTGTTGACCGAGAAATTGAGAAAAGTAAAGTAGTTCTCGAGGCCAAGGACGTTTTCTTCTCCAGTTGTCCACTAAACTACTTTATTATTATTACATGTTCACTTCATATTTTCCTTCCCATGAACTACAAATGTGCACTTCCATGTTGTGAATCATTTTGGTTTTTGTTTTTGCAATTCATAATTTTTTTCTTTACTTTTTCTTTTTTTGCTGTGTCACCATTGCACAAGTTTTCATGGGGAAATACTGATTTTAGTCCAGGGGAATTTGAACAATAATTTGTCATACTTTTCTAATGGGTAATTCCTAATTTAACAAGGGGGAAATGTAAAAAAAAGTAGGTTATTTACTATATAAAAATGTGGAATTATTTTTGTAATAAGTGGATTTAGGTTTCAATTTAATCAGATATTTTACTATGTTTACTATATATTTATTATTATTTGTTGAAAAGTTTGAGTTTTTCCTTGTCAGGTTTGTATTTATTTATTTTTATTTTAATTTTGAAGTGAAACCTGTCAAAGGTGGAAAATTTAGGTTTTTTTGGGAACATAGACTGCATGATAAATGTTTGTTAAAAAACCTCTATGCTGCAAATCCTGGAAAGTTTTGTGGTCCCTTGACATTCCACCATAGGCAGGTTTTACTGTAGTAATATGTAATAGAAAATGTATAGAGTTAAATTATACTAGTTAATTAATTTGATGCTAAACTAATAATATCAATATTTTCTATTTATTTCTACATCAAAAATACTATTTTATTTATTGTCTGTTATAGTTCATGTATTTAAATGAAATTGATAATTGGAAGGTGAATTGATTTTCAATGCTGCCCTTCAATTTGAGCTTTATATTCCCGTTTATCCGAACCAGTGGACTTTATTTGGCACACTGATTTGAGGCTTTTAAGCCAGTTTAGAGAGTTTATTTGAGGGTTACAAAGGCGTGAAATGTGTGTTTGAAAAGCAAGTGTGATGGCAGCCATTGTGGATGGCAATTTATTTTAGGAAGCAGACTGACATGGAGAGTCGATGTGAGTGTTTTGGTGGTTTTGTTGGCTACCCATACTAAAATTTTATTACGTTATATTAAGAGAAAAAAGTTAGAATTTAATGATTATTAAATAGTGATTTTTGTTGTATTTTGAACGCCGACATATGTTGATATTTGATGTGTTGTTGTGGCTGGCTTGAACGCTATTGGCTGCTAGGAAAGTGCGACTATGGCAAACCTGGTGTCACCTAAATCCATGGCTGGTAAATGACTTTATTGATCGACTCTGATAACAAATAGTGTTGCTGCTCACACCAACCCTTAAATCCCGCTCCTCTCTTCTTCTCCACCATCTTCAGACCTCATCTATTTTTCTCATGATTGACAAATAATATAATTGACACTGTTGCCAGATGATTATTGCACTAATTCCCCATCCATTCAATCGATTTATGATATATGGAAGTCCCTAAATTGGTGTTGGATAATTTGATGGCAGAATTATTTAATAGCAAGTGGTATAAATACGTTTTAAAATATATAAATAATAATACAATAAAACCTGTCTATAATGGAATCTAAAGGTTATGGAAAACATTTCCACCCTAGGCAGCAGGTTCTTCAGATGGAGTAAAATGTTATTATTTAATTTAAATTTATCATGTCAATTATTGCAACCAATTTCAATTAGGTTTCCATAATAAACGGGTTTCCATGATAGACAGGTTTCCATCGTAGGCAGATTCCACCTGAGATTCGTTTCCATCATAGACAGGTTTTACTATATTATCGTTTAAAAATGAAGATTTATGGGAAAAATTAATTTCAATGTTATACACTGAAACCTCTCTATGGTGGAATTTTTTTCCGGTCCATTTAGATTCCACCATAGACAGGTTTCACTTTAGTACTATCTGAATTTGTAATTTTATTCGGAATTAAGTGGTTTTTCTTGATCTGTTTTAAATGAAATGAACATTACAAATGGAAGTTTAAATGTGAAACGCCACTGGCGCCATCTATAGAATCTTGAAAACACTATTTTGTTTAGAAAATGTCCTCCATATTAAACAATAATTAGGCTTGAAATTCGGTTTTTGTTTCAGTATTCTCTTGCTGTTTCCCTCTGTGTGTCTTTTTGACCGACAAAGTAGGTCTTGCCGGCAGGTGGCGCTGTGATTTTGCGCCATCTGCCGCCAGTTTAGGTCCCCATCCGGTCGCATGATATTGTTCGACCCCAAACGAATATTTGGGGGGCAAATTTGGGGGTTGGGCCCCTTCACTACACCAAAAATTTTCCCCTCTCTAACATCCAAGATGGCCGCCCTGTCTAGGCAAACAAAAAGATGGCGTCATGAGTGACGTCATCGCAGCACGTGCCTAACCTCGTTTATTGAATCAAGTTGCCCCTATGGCTGCCATAATCGAACTCTCCAATGCTGTTAAAATCTGGAATAATATTTGGGGCTTTTTGTGACGAGTTTAATGACGAAAATGTGAAATAAGTTGTCACAAAAATGCAATAGTTTTTCGTTTTATAAACGTTATTGGGTTTGAAAAAAAAAAGAGGAAAAAGATGGGGAAATTCAATATTGCATCAAGATAGATTTATGATGACGTCAATGAAAGAAGAATATTGCTTGGGTGTATACTGTTCTGGTATTCTGATGTGTGTAGCATGTTTTTTTTTTAAATTTCAAAAAAGTATGGAAGACCGGTGAAGACGCACTTCCGGTGGTGAGAACATAAATTTTTTTGAAGGTCAGATGCCGGCATTTTTTAGTATCCACATCCTTTTCTGGAAAAATATTTGTAATTTCTATATTAATATACTTGGAAAAAGAAAATGTAATTATTTTAAAAATAAATTGTGTGTTGGAGAAATTAAAAAATAAAAAAAATAGAAATTTATACGACATGAAAAGAAAAACCGGTTAAACGAGAATCAAAAGTTTGAATTACACACAACAAATAGGGACAATTATGTAATAACACTTGCAACAATGATTGGAATCACATTTTTCATTTGAATCCATTGTTTGAAAGTTTTTATTACTGTTAATATTTAGTGGCACCTGCGGCTTTCCATACACTCATTCTTTATTACCATAAACTGTTTTTATGCCACTTTCTTTGTTTACACACTAATTAGGCTTCCTGTTTTTGTTTCCCTCAAAGTGCAGCTAATTTGTAATTGCTATATCTGTATACACATATGTAATGAATATTTATTTTTCAATAAAAATAATTTTTCACTTATTTTTTGTTTTGTTTTAATTAGAATTGTTTATGTAACATTTGGAGTTGTGCCATAATTTCAACACATGTTTAAATAATATTTTTTCCATAGGTTTGTTTGCAATATTATGCACTGTTCAAAAACGTGGGAAATAATTAGAATTTACAATATTACAATTAGAAAGAACAATTAAATACAAATATAATTAGGTTATTTTTTAAATACTATTTCTAATTTAATTGGTGGTTTAAATGCAATGTTGCAATGTTTACAGATATTTTGATTAAAGTTGTAATAAATTTAAATTGGGATAATGAAAAAAAAACATGAGTTTGAATGTAATTGTTGAAATGTTGGTGCATATACACCTGAGGATTTCGATTATTTGCGACTGTTTGTGTGTGTGTGTGTGTGTGTTGGACATTTAGGTTTCATCGACGAAATATGACCTTGGTTGCAATGTGCGGATAATTGAATAATGGATAATGCCAGTGACGTCACAACGTGTCGCACTCGATTCATATTTCATTGGTTTTGCAGCTACCAATATTGTAACTTGAATTAAATATGGCAATTACGTGATATAAATGAAAAATAATTCAGTGAATTTAAGGAATACAGTTGTAAAATTTTAAATTTAATTGCATTATAAAGTTTTCCACTGTCATTTAATGTAAATTTTCTCAATATCATGCAAAGCTTATTGTTCTAAATCTTAACTTTTCCTGTAAATCATCTGATGTTTACTTTATTGGAAAGTATACAATATTGTTTTCCTGTTTGAAATGTGAATAATTTATATTTTGGTAATGTTATTCATGTGTTGTGCATAATTTATATCAGTCAGAAATGACTTATTTCCGCCATATTTGAAAGTTATTTGTGTAGGTTGACGATTTATAGTTATGCATTCATTATATTATGATTATTATACTGTATATATATATATTTCATTCATAGATTTGAAGAATCGCTTTTGCAGCTGGAATTTATTGGCTGAAAGTTTGAGATGTATATGGGTGACATTTTGCGACCCTATGTATGTGTTTCAAGGACGAATGGTCACGTGGTCACACATATATTGTATCATCTGCCTTTGTTCTTCTTTTGTGTTGTAGTTTTGTTGTCCTACGGTTGGCCACTATTTTATTAAATGTCCTTTTGTAAGAATAAAGGAGAAAATTGAAACCGGATGTCATTGTTGCCTAGCTCACTTCCGCTAATTTTTAACTATTTTTTATATATTATTTGTTCTATTTTTTCTTCTTTATTAATAATAATAGAAAATACTTTGAATGAAAAGACAATATTCAAATTTTTGTTTTTGTTTTTTAAATTGCTGCATTCTAATTTAAATTAAGTGGGACAGCTGTTGAAGAACAAAGCATTGTGTTATTATGGTCCCTATGTGTGTGTCCCATTTACCCGGAACTTACCTCTAATTTATGCATATCACATAAGAATATTTGAGTTAATTTAAAAAAAAATTGAAGTAGGCCTAGAATGAGAAAAAAAGTGGAAAAATGAATGGAATGTGTTTTTTGTATCGAGTTCTTTTGGTTTGTAGGCCTATTTTAAATGGTGGAACACATGTTTATTTTTAAACAGGTTGGTATGTATTGAAGGGGGTGTTGTGCAAAAATACAGACTACGTCTCCATTTTGTTTTTGCCAATTTTAAGTTATAGGTAGGTATACGAATTTTTCACACTCTAAAATGCTAAATTCTTTGTGTTATCACATATCTGCAAAATGTATTCAAGGACTTGTTGTGAAAGTATAATATATTTGGGCAATGGCCAAACACTTTTTAACGTACTTGCTTTATTATTAACATTATGTAATATGACATTTAAAAAAATCAAAATGGCTTTGTTAGCAATGGCGCTCCCAATTTCGGAGTTCGCATCTCGAACACAATACCGTTAATCTTATCGATTTCCTTTTGTTACACACACATTTTCCCTCCATTTTAACCCTTGATTAATTCTCAATTTGATCCTAATTCCACAATGGGAAAATTTAACTAATTATGTAGCCAATATCATGTAATTATAATTAATTAAATGACAGTTGTATAGTGAAAACATAATTTTTAATTATCTGGAAAACTTACTTCTAAGACAAGTGCGGTTTTAGTTAAAGAATCGAGGTTAATTTTTAGTTTAACAAGAGGTGTAATAAAATCTTAATATATCCGATGAAAAATATGGAAAATTCGTAATTTTTAAATTGAATCAAAAGTCATTTGACACAATACTTATTTAATAATTAAAAATAAATATGTTTTAATTTATTGCTTCACTGATATGAGCCTTCAGTATGATGGAATTTCAATTGTGTGCATTTTATTTCATATGTATGCTATGGGTGGGGCATATTTGAACGTTTCTATTGTATCGATTTATAGATTTTAGTTTGGAAACTGTACATAGCGATTTTGTACATGTGCTAAAGCGATTTGCAAATATGAATTATTACAGGTTATGTGTAGAGGGATATATTAGGGATGAAACCTGAATGACGTCACAGTTCCATTAAAATAAACGGATTTAGTTTGTCATAATTTTGTTTGAATAAATTTCGAATAAATACATGGCATGACTTGCAGCATTTAATTTGCTTCAAGAGTAATTTTCCATTAATAGTTTTTGTTCATGATGATCGGAAAAGGTGTGACTTATTGGAGTGGATGACGTCAAAAAAAGATGGCCGCCGTTTGGCAATAGGGAAATTTGCTGGCCTTGGGATTATCACAGTATAAAACACTACTACAGGGATGATGTTTGGGACTGTCCACATCGTCCGTGATCTTTGTCTGGTCGACCCCGTACATGAGGCGAGGCATTGACGTCACACTTTGATTGCTCTCATTGGTGCCAATGCGATTACACAAGTGTAATAAGCCTAGAAACAAATACTTTTCTACACTTTTCCTCTCTCTCTTCTTCATTGTCTTTATTTAATTCCTACTAAAAGCGGATGTTGTACTGCTGTTATTTTGTTAAATCCCTGGTAATTTAATACACAATTATAATCAGGAAAACTAAACTTTAATGCGTTTATTATAAGACATTAAAAAAGAAATAAAGATTTGGATTTATAACGTCAGGAAAACAATATAAAAATGGTTTGAAATATCAGGATGTCTACTGATACTAAAAATCCTTGAAATCCTGGAATAATACTTTAATGTTTTTATTGTCTTTGAAATCCTGGAAATATACTGGAATTTTGAAATAAATTACACAAGGAATGAAGTGCTTTAATTTATATTATTAGTTAAAATGGTTATTTTATTAAAAGTATTTTTAACATTGTAATTTACAACCTCAATATGTTTCAAATATTATAATTACCTTGTGTGACTCAATTTTTTAAAACACTTAAAAATATTTTAAAGAATGTTTGCTGTACTAAATTAAAATAACCAATTTCAACTTTGATGATAAATAAATGGATCTGGGAAATTAATGGGTTGTTTTAAATTAATATTTCTAATTGCCTTCTGGATGCAATTAACGGTTTCTAATCACAGTTTTAAAAAAATAAATACAGTATGTACTAAATTAAGAGTGGGAAAGATTGGTGTGAAATACTTTTTATTTATTATTGGTTTAATTAACGGTGTTCATAGCAAAACGATTATAATTGAGTGCACGAGTGACGCATGGTGAACATGCTTTTTTGTAAAAAAAATGTCTACGAACATTTGCCAGTTGAAAAATAGGTTTTTTAGTTGAGAAGCGAGCGTAATGGCCGCCGCGTTTGTTGTACACTGCGGTCGCCAGGTGGCGTTTCGAGGCGTTCGTTTTGCGGGTATGAAGAGGGAAAAAAAGGGGCGATGACACGAATGATGTCAAACTAAAAATGTGTCGTTGTGGAGGGTTTTTCGGGCAGATGTGTTTGCCTCTTGTGTCTCCAATCTGTCGTTGACCAACTTCGATAAGGTAAAAATGAAACTTACACTTGCCATATATAACAGACGCCATTTTGGAGTCACAACAGTTTCCACTTGTTTTTATTTACTATTTCAATGTACATTTCAGTTACAATTAAAGGTGGGTATTATTAAATAATATTAAATAATATTTTTTTAGTAGTTGGAGCGATTTTGTGATTTATAATGGATTGGGAGAATGTTTTGGTTTTTCCACTGGTCTGCCATACTCGATATTACTATAGCCTGTGGCGTCCATTGACTGTGGATAGATAATTTGTTCTCGGGTGCGTTAATTATATTCTCATTTGTCAGTTGTTGAACTTAGTGCCGGAAGTGTCGCCCAAATCCGGCTATTTATGAACTGGGTGTTTGGCACTAAGAATCCTGGAATAGTTTCCATGTTTAGGTCCAACAGACCCTAAAAAAGAAAATATTTCTCCTCTATAAAAGTGATTACTTTATTTAGTTTGTAGGTGGTCTCATTTTATTTGTCTTTAGTACTTCTTGAAAGAAAAAGAAGGTCGATCTACAAGAAAACATCTGTAACACATAATTGGGATTTGAACGGTTTTTATATTTTGAAACCATTTCATGGATTTTTAGGCCTATTTATATCACTGGTATTTTAATTTTAATACACCCTAATTCGCGATACGTACCGGTTTTTAAAACATATAAAATAATATTAAATGGTTATACATATAGTAATACTTGCATAGACAGGTTTTTAATATTTTGGCTCTTTCAACTTTGTGGCTGAAATGGTGTGATTTTGAGGTATGGGGTTTTATAAGAAGTGTGGTGTGACGTCATTGGCGGCCATTTTGTTTCCATTTTGAAGTGACGGAGGTCTGTGAACTATTGCCATGCACCGGCCCAACTCTGCATTTTTCCACTTTCAGCTATTTCAGTAGTTGGCCATGTGTGAAGTGAACAACCAACGTGTCAGCCTCGTTTAACCGGATCACCCAATTAAGCGCCTCCCCATTTCTTTAAATTTCTATGCTTGGGAATGGAGTGTTTTGTGCATTGTGAAAACCTATATTTTATAAATACGTTGATATATTGTTTGCATTTTGCTGAATAAGCTCTTTTGTTCTTTTTATCTAACACTTGCACGTGGTGGTGTCTTTATTTTTAGGTGCAGGTTTACTGCTTGTGTTTTAAGCTTTACTTAAATTAACACCCACCATTTTACTTCTCTTCTTTCAAGTGTTGCATGCCTACACCTTTGACCTATTCACGTGTGGGGGCGCTCCTGTTATTTTATCTGCATCCCTACATCGATACTTTATAAATAGATTTTTACCACGAATTTCCATCTTTTTCCTATTTCTGTAAAGATAAATATTTGCTTTTTCTC
This sequence comes from Glomeris hexasticha, assembly GCA_034695945.1. NCBI lineage: Eukaryota > Metazoa > Arthropoda > Diplopoda > Glomerida > Glomeridae > Glomeris > Glomeris hexasticha. The sequence goes on from JAQIWR010000202.1 coordinate 18,961, forward strand.
ATATATAATAAGCTCGAAATTACAAGAAAATTAATTGTGTTATTATAAGTTTTATAATAAAACAGTTACAATAAATATTATTACAAATACTGGAAAATAATCTATTGTTGATGTTTAAATGTTTAAATATGATTCCTGCATTTCTTATCTGAAATTCTTAGAAATTACCCTTGTATAGTACCTTGTTACACAAACATTGCAACAAGCCTACTTAATCATGTATCTTTCCACATGTACGGGTTTTTTTCCCCTTCTTTTCAAATATAAGATAAGTGTATTTGGAGGTGATTCAAATTTTCAATTTCGTTTAATTCACATCTGTGAACTTGGTCACTATGGAACGAATGCGATGCCATTATTTTTTCTTTCCCTCATAGATTTGCAAAGTCAGAGTTGTTGGGTTGGGTTGGATTGGATTTAGTAAAAGTACTTGTTGACCTACATGGAAGTTTGCTACACCTGTAAAGGCGGGATTTACTTATTCTGGAGCTGAGCTAAATTTATTTAGCCTTTTAAAATGCGTGTCCACAAAACTAGGTTCTACTTTTGTTGTTAGGCCTATTTAAACTGCCATATTACGCACAATATCCACCTATCATTGGGCAATTTGACCCTTTGACACCAATATCCCATTTGAAAACAAGTTTCTTTTATAAATATATACTTCAAATTTTTTATGAAATATTAAGTGCATGTATTAGAAAATGCTGGATATTTGAAATATTTAGTAAAATATAGAAATAAGTTAAATTGTTTAAATTAATGGAAAATATTAGGTAAGTAAAATGGAGTAAATCAAATTATTCATACAAATATGATGAATTGGTTTTAAAATTATAAATATTTTATGATATACGACTGTAATAGATCATTAATATTTATTGATGAGCAAGGGTTTAATTAATTTTGAATAACCCTGTACATAATTCAATATCTAAACTTTGTATTTTACTATGAACCCCATTTTGACATGTAATACACACATTTCTATTTTATTCTAAATATAAATCGTATTTAATGAGCTGAAAATATATTTAAGTTTCCATGGCAACTTGTAGTAAAAGTTGTACTTTGCATTCAAAAAATATAGGGCCTATCAAACGTAATGATGACACATTTGTCTTTGTAGCTATAAACCAGAGTGAAAGCGGACAGGTCAAATAAATATATGATCAGTATAATTTCATTTAGCACTTGTGTCACAGTGCATATTATACACTTAATATTGCAGCAATTACGATTTGAGTTTTGGTAAAAGGGCGCAAGTGTATACGGTTGGTGGCGTCAGTTACGCTGTTGTTACCGGCTTGAAGACAAATCGATGCGTGGGAGTGTTTGCGAAACGGGAAAAAGGCAGATAAAATAACCATGTCGACCAGGCAACGAAAGAAAATTGATTTCCTATTCTGTTTACCTTCTTTTATTATTGAAGTTAACTGCGGTTCCATTTCGATGTCGTCAACCAGCACCAAAAAGTAGGAAAAAAATGAACTGCTTTCTTCTTATGTTACAGGTCATAAGTACCAGTACACTATTGTTATTGAGAGTTGACCCTATTGTGTAAGAACAAAAAAATAAAAGAGTTCACTTGCCTTTTAACTTTTAAAAAGTTTTATCTAAATTAAACCCCTAGCTCCTTTTGACTCTTTTTCTTTTCATCCCAGCATAAGTGTGGATTTCATATCCACTGTTGCGCAACTAAACTTGCTCTTTTAACTGTGCACAGTCAAATATCATACAGTAAATTCAATGGGAAGTATTAAAGGGAAAGGAGGAAGGTTTTGTGACCAGGAAATGTGAACTTGTGAACTCTACCGGCCAACACAAGTACTACATATCATAGGCCTAAAATTTGCCCCCTTTGATCACTTTAATGTAACTTTTCCCATGTGTATATTCACTTCCGGTTACATTTTAAAACGGCTCAGAAATTTGAGAAACCAAATTAAATGTTTACATGGTCGTAATAAAATGGGACGAATGAAAATAGATGGTGTACAGGGTTCTTCAAAAATAATTGAACACTTTTAATATTTATTACACTGTTTATTGCAATTTTTATTACCTTGTGGACAAGTAACTAGTCACGACCAATTTGTAGTTGCATTACATTGAGATGAGATGATTGAAAGGTTTGCTTATTTCCGCCACCAGGGGGCACCAACACAAACAGTTCATTATGTGTACAATTAATTGAGACATTTGATTATAATTAAGTAGGTGTTATATAATTATTGACGGAATTTATAATTGGTTTGGTGTTGGTATGTGTCTATAATTCGGGGGTGTGTCTTGTGCATGACTGCACCTTAGCTTATAAGAGATTAAGTTCTTTGGATTGGAAAGGTAAATGTCAGACAGTGTTTAAATATGAGTACCTAGTAGTAAATAATAATTCGTCTATTTTCCGGGAACTGTTGTGGAAATCCGGGTAAATGTTTTGATGACATGCATAAATGCAATTCAGCTTTTATTTTAATTACAATGTGGAATAAGACAATGTGATTTTACAATATTAAAAACGGTAGCTGACAATTGGCATTTGTAGAATACTCATCTCATTTTGACAAGTTTAAGCTTTGATTTGTGTTTATTGCAGTAATAATAATTAGCAAGTTGAGGAAGTTGTTCACATTACAAGTTGACAATTATAATACTACAAGTAGCAATGAAAGAAACAGGGAAGTGTTAGTTGCTATACTGTTTGTTAATTGGTGGGAAAAGGTCACGTGTTAAGTAGGCTAAAACGGTGAAATGTGTCCAAGTCATTATTTGCCTCTTGTCAGTTTTTTACTTATTTGCATGCATCTTTTACCACGGGTTTCTGTTGCTTTTCTTTTTATCTAATGAAAGATGTTGAGAAGGTGTAGTAAATGTTTGATCGACTCTTTATATTATTTTCAAAGAAAGAGAGAATTTATGTATTATTGGAATTTGGACAAAAATGCAGCCATAAATGCAACATTTGGTTCTATATTCGGAAAGAATGTCATCTTTTTATGACAGGGAGTTTTGTGTGCAAGAGATGCCATTTGGCACAAGTTGCAATATCTGAAGGCGATTTTTGGTTGGTAAACTGACAATTGCATTTTTTGGATCTTTGTACGAAAATCCTTTTTTTCCCTGTATGCAGTCAAGCCGAAAATTGATTCCCCCTGTGCAATCTCGACCCCAATCTGCTTTTCCCAAATTTCTTTTTTGATGTTATAATGCGCACAATTACACTCTACCAAAGTTCTTTCCAGTGCAATGCTTGGTATACAACACGTATAAAATTCAGCAACATAACAGACGTGATGCATGAGATGAGATCAAATTTTTTATCTTGTTTGAGCTAAACTTTTTTTCTCAAGCAGTTGCCTTTTCGAATGTAACCATAATTTTCTCATTACTCGAACAGCTAAATTCCGTTGTTATTTCGTTGGTTAGAAATCTTAACTGCCAATAGTTTTTAAACAATCGAGATGCGCGCTCGTTTTCAAGGTCGTAATGGCCGCCGTGGTGGCGCTGCAATCGCGCCAACGTTGTTGCATATATTGAAAACTAATTGCTGTAGAAAGATGCGGTTTTCGATGTTTGATTCTATGGGTTTATATAATGCAAGTGAAAGGAAACATATAGCTTCTTATAATGACAGGCTATAATAGTTTTTTATAATGTACCGCTTTTTTCAGATGCTAAATGTCAGTGCATGAAATGACTGCTTTTATTTTCCAATGACTTTGAATTCCCCCATCCATTGCCTAGAAAAACCCACAAGAGTTTCCCCGAGTTGTTGGTTTCTTTCTGTATTTCTTCTACTACTTCAGGGGACCTTACTCTTGGAATGGTGTTATGAATGTTAATTAAACTAGGAGTGGTTATTGTCGATTATTTTTCATGATGAATGAAGAGGAAACTAATGTTGGACATTGTACTACAGTTTGGACGCTTACAGTGATTCGGCTGCGGCCATGGGGTGGCAGCACACGCAGCAGCCACCTCAAGCACAGCCCCAAGGTCCCCATGGCCCTCAAGCCCAGCAGCACCTTTCAGTGGTGACGACGGTTTGGGGCGTGACGTCATCGACGCAGAGTGGACCCCTCAACCACAACTCTTTCACTACCAGCACACCAACCACCATGTCCTCCTCAGGGCCCTACTCTCAACAGCAGGTCTATTCCTGTCCACCAGGCTCTCAGAAACCTCCGTACAACCCTCAGGGCATGTCTTATAGGGCACAGACTCCAGGCTATAATAGGTAATGTAACAAGCATTCGTATCTTCATGTCATTTGTGCACTTTTACATCATTTGGGTCAAAGTCCATCTTGTATACATTGTCATCACTGCCATGATGTGATGTCACATTGGCAATATTATGTGGAAAACAGGGAAATGTCTGGGATTTGAAGTTTTTTATTGTTCAACATGAAACAATGGTTGAGGAATAAACTATACAAAAAATACAACTATGCTGTCAGTGAACTTTATGTAAGGATCAGTAAAAGTCATGGAATGAAAAGCAGGATGTTATTAAAAAACAAAGGATATTGGAGAATGCAGGAAGCTGATGAGTAATAATTTTGACAGTAATGCTGATAATGAAAAGTTTTTCCCATGTTAACCAAATATATTTAGGCCTACACCTTTTTATTTTTTAAATAACTGAACATCATTGAAACAGTGGGAATGAACTGGTTCAGTAATTTAATTTTAATTTCAGTAAGTGATTTAATTTTCGGTTCGTTGCTCCACTTACTAAGAAATGCAGTTTATATTATAATGAATATACGAGTAATTATAATAGAAATGTATAATTAATAATATTGTTTATATTTTGTGGTATAATTAAAAAAACAAGTTTTAATGGGAAATAATTTATTTTGTGAAAACGTTCATTCAACTTGGTGTTGTACACATATTACATATATTAGACATTACATGAGGATTTTTGGATACAATGAGAAATGGGGAAACGAAGCAAGCAGCTAATAATGTGATGACTTTTCTACTTATGACCAGTTTACATGCAAATTTGTATGCAAATGAAGGCAGGCACGTGTCTGGAATGAATACAATTTCCCTCGTCTTTCAAATATATAAAAGATAGGTTTTTATATTGTATGTATCGATTTGCTACCGAATTAAAAGTGATCAAAACAGCCAGTTTATTACAGTTAATATAAACCTATAAGTCGTAATGATGCTTGCAAATTTATAACTTTGAAAATTCGTTAAGTTAATTATCTATTAATTCAGTTTGTTTTATTTGTAATTAAAAAGTGATAATTAACTGCAATATTAGGATTGAATTGTTTTCCATCCTGATCCTGATTGTTTTTTACAAAATTTATTATCAACGAATTTGGAATTATTGGGAGTATAATTAATTAATATATTAATTCTAGTATATTTAATGCGATAAACAATTAATTGCTACACGTTTTCAATGATAAATGTTGGCAACCGAAAATTAAAGGAGCGATAATTAGAGGGTTTTTGAAAACCGGTTTTCAGGTGCAGCAAATGCAGAAGTTAATTAAGTTTTTAATATTTCGGCTGTGAAGGACATTATCAAGGCGGACTTGTAATTTATTTCATTTTTTTTCCACACACACCTCACTGAAATTACGAAAGAATTTTGAAAATACAAATCGAAATCATTAAGCTTTTGGGTTTTTTGGTCTGTTATCATCAATTTTTCCTGTTCTGTCTATCAGTAAAAGCAATTTCATAATTGTGTAAACCAAATTGTTGCCATTAAAAGTTAAGTAACAATTTAAGGTGTTATATAACTGGAAACTAATGTAATGTACAAAATTTAATTTTATAATGTAAATTATAGTTTTCCTATCCTAAGATATTCCACCACAGACAGGTATTACTGTATATATTTTGTTTCTAAATTTGTAATTGTTTTAATTGGTTGTATTCAATGTAACTTTTCACCTTGTTTTATGCTAAGTTGACTCTAAGGAAACCTAGTAATATAATCATTAATGATAACATACAAAGTACTATATTGAAGCCAGGATATGTATATAAACTAGTTTAATTGTAAAAAAAAATTTAATATTGTTACACAAAATTCTATACCAGGAAAGATAAAAAAAATCACATTACATGTTCTAAAAATCTACAATTAAACAATGCAATGTTTTATTACACTGTTGAGGAAATACAATGGATCAACATTATGGTAATACGTATTATATATGAATATATAATGAGATCAATATTGTTCCCAATAACCTATTTAAATGTAGATTTGCAATTTGAATGGCTGCAATTTTTCACTTGTTCTTCTAAGAAAAAATGTTTTAATTTTCTTTTCTCAATTGGGTTTGTGTCGTTTCTCTGTTGGATTCCTATTGTGTTACACCATGGCCTGAAAATGCTGATTTTGACGTCATCTAATGGCACTGAGAAAAAAAAATGTTTTAGTGGGCCAAAGTGTAATGTTTGATTTTTGAACGTGTTTATAAAATTAAATTGGACGCTCGATAATTCAGTACTTTATGTGAAGGTTGGCTTGCTTGTCTTTGTGGGAGTTTTTCAGAAAATGTTCAAGCAGTGAATACGAATTATGGATTTAACAGATTTGAATCACTGTTGGAAGTTCTTCAGTGTGATAATTAATTTACAGGGAAATGTATTTTCCTTTGGATTGAACAAAAAAAAAGAATTTGTCCTTCCTTTCCTTTTAAGTTTTTTCAAAAGCAGACAAAAGACATCCTTTTTCCTTTGTCTTTGTGTAGCATATGCATTGTTATCCTCCAACAGTTTCCTCTGATTTCCTAAACGATTTAGTGTCTAATTTACAATGTAATATCAATGTAATTTAACAGTTTGTCATCGGCTTCATTTACATGCAGCACCCAGTTGATACATGGAAACAATTTTAGTTGGGTACAATATTTTCCCATTTTCCGGCAGCTTTTAACATACCGTAAATTTTCTTATTGAAGCCGGGGCTTCTATTTAAATTGGGGATGTTCTGGACCGGCTTGTATTAGAAAC
>JAQIWR010000203.1:0-25932 GCA_034695945.1 Glomeris hexasticha
GTGTTTATTTTCATTGCTTTTTATAATGAAATTAGTTTTGAGGGGGGTTGCAAAATCGTGACACTTCTCCTTTAATTTCGTTATCTGCATCTATATAGGCCTACATGGAGTGAAAACAACGCCAGGTGAAGCTGCAAAATAAACAGTTATAACAATAATAGTTCATTACACTGCTTATTATTGCAATATGCAAATTATGAAAAATTATATACTACTACCTTGCTACTACATTATGTAAACGTGAAATAAAAGTAAAATGGAAATGTTACAATTTTGTTCAGATAACATCCTCCCAGTAAAATCATTAATGGGCGAGTTGTTTGCTGAACTATTTGGGAAACCAATATATGAGAAAATGATAAACATATAATGTTGATCTTCTTGTTTGGATGATGGTTCATCAAGTGTGTAATGTCTCCTCGATCAATGTAATTATACATTACTTATACGGTGAAAGAGTATTTCCTGGCATGATAATTTAATTAGTTGGACTATTTTTAAAACTTAATGAGATGTACTATATATGTAGATACGACGGAATTATTTATAGAAAGCGGGGAAATGCTCAATATTGATTTATTTAACCTTGTGAGCTGTAATATTGACCACTTATAAATTTTGAAGATTACAATTAGTATCTACTTACATTTACATATAGGGAATGTTTCCAATAGTTCAGAGGCATTTTTTTATGATATGTTAGATTATAATAAGAAATTACTATTGTAATATAACATTTACATCATATTTTATGGCTCCAAAAGATTTTCACACTCTTCACGCTCATAAGTGTTTTGTGTTTGGTTGTCAGTAGAAATGCTGTCAACATTATGGGTATAGGACGTTTCATTTTATTATGCATGACATAAATAGAATATCATTCATTTTGTAAACAACGGGCCTATATACTAATTTAAATGGAAACCTGACTGAAATAAATAAAAATGCAAAATAATTATTACAATTAGAGGAATTAAAAAATTTGGCATATTTTTGGGACGATGGGACCATCTATACTGTTCACATTTTTAAAAGTAACCAAGTGAAATGTGCTTTGTATAGTTGTACTTAACATGGAACTTATATGTACTTAATTTAATTATTTGCTACATGACCAGTACAAGGAGGAGAGACCAATTTACAAATGGTCGCCATCTTGGCTGTACGGGCAAGGATATGTAGGAAAAAGAGTGAGTGAATTAGTGTTTGACTTGTTAGATTAGCATGAATCGATAATGAAATTGTCAATTACGTGCAGTCGCAGTCGGCAATTTGTTCTCCAGCTCTGGCCGCGTGTTCATTGTCCACGACGGGTCAGTGTTGTCCAGGTCTCGATTGCGTGCCATCGGTGTTTGTGGAATCGCAAATCACCACCGATCGATTCATTTGTGTCCTTTCGTAAGTGCCTTCTCTCTTTACTTTCCTTTTCTTAACTCTCCCAGCTGTGTGTCAATGTTATGTACACTTTTCCTTTCAGTGATTTGGAACAACGCTAGTGTTGTCGGCCGGCCCAGAGACTTTCAGCCTTTTCTGGCTCCAATGAATTACAACATATTCTTTCCAATATAATGTGTTTGCTCAGTGTGCTTTTCATCGAAAAATAGACTTATTATATGCATACAAATTCTCTACATAAAGACAATATTGTTGTTTTGTTCATTATTCTCACGGTGTTCATTGTAGATGGGCAATAGTACATGTTTGTTACAATGTTTAAATGTTTCTGACATGATAATTGTTCACATTTTGGTGGGGAATAATTATTTATTGGATCACTGTATGGTGTTCATTATCTTATTTATTGAATATTTGTGCATTTCCATCTTTATTGATCCAGGATTGTGCAGTAAATGTTTAAAGTAAATCCTTCTTTAATATTTTATTATCATCAGGACGGGCAAAAACTTATTGCTAAAATAATACAACTTTATTACAGTTTATTAAATTGTAAATTAAATTCGACGAAGTAACATCATAATTTGACGCCTGAACTGAATAAAAGCCTTTTCTTTGCATTTCCATTGTTGCTTTTCTTCATTTCAAACGTGTCCTTCTTCATGTGTCGTCTCATATTTGATACTACGCTGCTGAAATTGGCAACACGCCTTTGGCCACTTCCCTTCAGTTTTTGGTTCGCTAAAATATGGATAAATTGTCTGATTATAAGTTATCATGCAGTTGAATCAAATTCAGTGGGCAATATAACTACGTAAACATACGTAAATTTCTTCTTGGTGCAAATCGAGGATTATCAGAGAAGTCGTCAAAATCAAATTCTTTACATTTTTCATGTCTGGAATTATACAGAAATAGGTCAACAAAACAGTTACACGTGTGTAGCAACAACGAATTTCGTCGAATTTTATACTCTTCAGTGTCGTTGACAACATCTTCGATTTCATCACAGAGATCGGCGTCTTCAGCAGCGAAATAGCTTGGCGATTTTCGTCCAGTGCATTCCCATTTTAGTTCAAGGTAAGTTTTCTGAGTTAATTCTTGCATCAGCTTTGTCAATTGATCTGGCGCTGGATGACAACATTCGCCTTCAATCGATTCCAAACCGTAATTTTCATCGTCGCTGCATTCAACGCAAAATTCATCGTCTGCAGACTCGCTCATCGCTCACCCGCTCATGTCACCAGTCACCGCGTCAGCAGCGAAAATGCGCAGTTACCGTCTATGCCGTTTGGTGGCGCTCTTTCGGTTCAGGTCAGAACAGAAAATTTGTCAGGTAACCAAATCAAATGAGTTCTTTCCAGATTATTTTCCTATTTTTTCTATGTAATATTTTACAAATAATATATTTTTCTTGTAACACACGACATAACTTATTTTTGTCAACCCGCTACCCGCAGTGGAATGGACTCTGCCCGGTACACCGGTACGAAAAGAATGTATCGAACCTCGTATCGAACGGGAAAGGCGCGAAGCAGCTGTGCGCATGCGCGGTAATGGCCGTCCGACATTTTCTCCTCGTCTCTTTTAGGGCAAATTGTATTTGACCGTCGCTGAAGTTAGACTTGCTACGACTGCGAATATTTGACTTGGTTCACACGTTTGACGAAGAAACGGACTGTGAATTTCTGTGCGGACCAGTTGTCCTCCTTTCCGATGTGACGCCGGACAATTGGCTTCGAGTCGGTCGATTGAAAACTCGTATTTTGCAGCTGTCACTTGTGTCTTGAAAATTGCCTCTGACACGACCATGACTTCTGTCGAGTACGATTTAGACACTAGCGGTGGTCTGATGCCAGTAAGTGCTAGCATATTGTGCGATTCGGTGCTCGATTGAGCCGACATCTTGAATGCAAATGTGCATTGCAGACACTATACTTTGCCGCTGTTTTTCTTTCTCACATCTCAATGGCCTCCATTTTATTTGTGCAGCAAATCCAGGCTCTTATAGCGCCGCCTTCCAACGATGAATTCGTCGGTTCGAGACGATTGAGACGAGCGGGAAATGACAGAGAGAAAGATGCATTTGCGTCTGGAGTTTCGATGGGTGCCAGTGGAAGCCATCATATACAAAGCAGTGGCCATGGCCACAGTAATGTCCACCATCATTACAGACGTCAAGGTCGTTCGGTTAATCACGACTGTTGCGATAGTTGTAAAGAAGGTGGAGATCTGTTGTGCTGCGATAGATGCCCAGCTGCATTTCATCTTCAGTGCCAGTAAGTATATCTATATAGCTGCCGCAGGTGGAATTACAAATTTATTGCAATTTCACCTCCCAGCATCCAATACAGATGAAATACACGAAACATCATATTTGCAAACAACACTGAGACAAACCTGGATGCACTTGTTAAAATACGTACTGTAAAACTACACTTTTCATTCATAAAAATGCATAAAGCTGTAAATTTATGGCCAGTGAATTGTTACTGGAAAGTCTAGAAGTCGATTTATATCCAAATAAACTTCTATTATGTATTGTAGAGATATGTAAGTTAATGTACAGTTGTTTATAAAGGAAGTATTTTGTTGGTCGGTGTTCGCGAGGTTGAACCTTGAACACTGTCCTTGAGCAGATGCAACTAACAGTATCTTGTCCCAAATGATTCTCGTATGATAACGTGGCAACCATGTTGTATTTCAGCTGTGCACATTTGTTATAAATGTATTGATTGATTGGTGTTGATGTAATTTTTCTTACCAGTGACCCTCCTCTAGAAGAGGAAGACCTGCCAATGGGCGAGTGGCTGTGCCACCGATGCAGGACCACATCAAAAGAGGTCATAGAAAATGACGTCATGTAATGGGAAGTTATCTTTGTCACGTACCATTGTTTCATTTCTGTTTTTCTGTTAATCAAGGCGGCTGAAGATGCTTCCGGTACAACGCTGAATAATAACGGTGTGAAACGCCGACTTTCCTCTGATGGAGATGCGTGTACTGTATTAAATGCAATTCCTGCGGAGGACATGGATGCAGAAGATGACTCGACGGAGTCACCGTTGCACACGCTAATCCGGGCAGCGTCCGTGATGAATCCGGTCCAGTTCCAACTTCCTAATGAACTGCAATGTACCGTAGTGTTGCCTGGTAAATTTGACAACCTTTGGTCAACTTTCTGACTGTGAAATAGTTATCAGTGTTTTTATTCCAGGAACTAGCAAAAGGCCTCCGAGAAGGGAGAATCACAAAGGCGCACCGAAGAAGTTACCGCACGAGTTGGACGGTGGAGTGGTTCCTCTACCCGCCAAAGTGTGCTTCGAATGCAGAAAGTGAGTGATTAAAGGTTATATTAATTAGATGAATTGTTAAACAGCATGCTTATATATTTTTATTGGTGAATTTGATCAGGAGTTGCCGAAAAAATCCACTGATTCAGTGCGATTTCTGCCCGCTGCTTTTTCACCAGGACTGCTTAGACCCTCCGCTAACTGCGCTGCCGGTCGGTAGGTGGATGTGTCCCAACCACCCCGAACACATGCTGGTAACTGGTCACAATCGACACGTGTTCACGGCCTGCTTTCGTCACATCAACTTTTATTGTCCAGGACGAAAAGCTACTCACGTCATCCAGCCTTACAGAGCGCGTGAAGTTATGGGACAGGTTCAGCGGTCACGTTCTGCAGGACACCGTGAAACTCGAGTTCCTCAAGAAAGCCCATCGTCACAATCCTCCTTTCCGTTACAAGTTGAAACTGCCCGCGAGGAAACAGGTTAGGGTGCCGCAAGCCATCAAGGACCAGTACCGTGACCCTCCGCAATTGCACCCCAGAGCATTTGTCGATCCTACAATCGATGTCCCAGTTAGGGGTCTTGCGACACCGGAAGAACAAGATGAGGTGTGATTTGCTTCGTATCAATTATTTAAAAAGCATGCACATTATACATATAGCTTATGGTAATACTGATATTGGTTTACAGTGGCTGGCGAGTGTCGCGGAGCTTCAAACGAGTATTGCTAGGCATCTCGCGCAGAGGCAGATGAGGGTCTCCTCTGATGGTGATGCAAGCACGTCAAGGAGCCCTTGTGCGTCGGTAGGAATAGGAACGGGAACGGGAACTAACAACGTGAATGGTACGGTGTACCCGGTGGTTTCGATTGTGAACGGTGAGGAAAAAGTGTCGGCAACCAAAATGACACCGTTGGCCAATGGGGAACTGGATAGGGTGAAAGTGGAGAATGTGACGACTGCCATGACCGGCACGAGGAGTGTAGGAGTGGTCACAAAAACGACTACCGTTGTGCCGAAAATCATCTCCACTGCGACTTCGCCATCCAAACTCGCAACGGGTAAATCGGTTTATCGCAGTGGCAATTATAATTTGAGGTTAATTTGAATTTGGTTTTCAGTGAAAGGCAGCAATGTCCACAAGACAACGGCCAACTTGCCTAAAACGATGAACGCGGTTTACACAATCCCGTCGCTTACCAATGTCGGTAACATGCTGCGGGCGTGCATCGATGGTGTTGTCGGTGGTGCGGTGTACTTCCCCGTCATATTAGATTTCACGTAAACTATAGTTTCAATCCGTATTATTATTCTGTAATGTTTTAGATGTTGAAGTGGGGAAATTGGATGAGCGTTTGGTGCAAATCCTCGCTTGGCAGCGCCTGCAGCAGATCATTCCTACGACAAAACCAGAAGCAAAGTGCTCACCTTCTAATGGTCTTACGGCAACGGGTACATACGTGCTTTCAAATGGTGAACTGCATTATATGAAACTAATATATACATTGTGTTTCATAAAAGCCTCGCCTGAAGTTAAATCTCGAGCGGTACTCTGCCCACTTTCGTCTTCGCGAGGACGACCGTGTCCCATGATCTTTCGAGTGCTCACAATAGGCACAGGTATAGCAATGTCCAGAATGATATTTAATGGTCGTTGTTAGAATGCAGAAAACAGTTGCATTGACCTTATAATAGGTATTGAAAACGACCTGTGCCTTGCAAAGTACGCGCATTGCAATTTCGTCTCTCCGAAACATGCGTGTATATTTTTTGACGAGGTAACGTAACTGAGATTGAGTTCCATTGAATGCATTGTTGAATACTAATTATATATATGGATATGTACGCGTTTAGATGACGAAACACTACGAATTGCTCAACTATAGTGACCACGGCACGACGGTGGACAATGTGCTGTACTCGTGTGATTTTTCCGACAAAGGTACACCTGCCCCTACGCCAAACTCGGTGGTTGCTGCTGTGAGGAGCATCATTGACCGTGCCAGAGGTCGTCCGGAACAGGTGTCATCCACGGTAACTCCCGAAAAATGCACGATGAGTGCCAATGCCGGCAAGGTAATTCTAAATTAAAATATCTTTTGCGGAAAATGGTAGCCACTCTTGTATTAAATTGGGATTTTGGTTGTTGTTGCAGAGTGTAAAGATTTGCAATTGCAAAGGGAGTAGTAGCAATTTGATTGGCGGCAGCGGTGCAGGCTGGGAAGGCACGGCGCTGTTACATCACGGAAGTTTGATCAAATGCGGATGCATACAGTTTGTATTTGGAATCTCCAACACGAATGCAGCTGGGGATTAGAGCAAAAACAAAACAATGAAGTTTTTTTGTGAAATATGTATTCAAACTGGGTGGATTGCTGCGGTGTAACTGTTGTGCGAGACTGTAAAAGTGGCCATCGATTGAATCTCAAATAGTTCACCCGATGACAGATGCAGATATTTCACAGGAAATTGACAGAAGATGAATATGACATACTGTGCCAATGGATATGCGTGGTTTTTGGACATAAAACACGTTGTTAAATATTTACAATGCTCGTGTGTGTATATAGAAGCCGTGCGTGGCTTTGGTATAAGTCGAATCGTACGCAAAATGTGCTTGGAATTTTGCGATCGTATGACAAAATCAACCGTTTCGTTATACTTTTGCTCGATTTGCAATCTGGTATTTTGTTTTCATTTCTGCATGTTGAACTTTTAACGTGGACGAGATCATGAACATAAAGAACGGAAATACTTTATCATTTTTTATATTTATTATCAAGGCTATTCCTACAATACATGAAGAGTAGAAATACGTAACGCAATGCGTATGTTTGTCCTATGGTTTGTCAACAGGATTGATCGGAAAAATCGCTGATGAAAGTTGCCATGGAAACTACCCGAATTGGCGGGAAAATTCTGGGGAATTTTGCAAAACAGGAAAAATTGGATAGAATTATTTTATTTGGAGAAATACAAACAATTTTTACGGGGATTATAAATCGAGGAATTTTATAAAGTCAGGTCAAAATACTTCCTAAATACTTGTGTTTTGTGGACAATTTATATGGCAAACTATGACCAATGAGCTATGACCAAGGAATCCTTGGCTGGACAGATCCTGGTTACTTTTAGTTCAGGTTTTTCTTGTGAGGTGGCGGCACCGGCGTGTTATGTATCGAACTCGGTATCGAACATTTACCGGTACGTATCGTTCTGCGTATCGTTATACTTTCTATACTGGGAATTTTCAGACGTTCTCACGTGGCTGTCTCTGCTCATCTCCTTGCTCTGCTGTGAATATCAATGAAAATTGACTAAAAATGGGCCGTACAAAGAAGAGATTCAACTGGAAAGGGCGACAAGTTGTGCAAACTACATTTGTAGATGAAACTCCATTCGATGTAAGTATGAAATAATTTGTTTTCTTGACAATTCAAATCGGTTTTATTCCAAGGTTTAATTGTTATAGGTTCAAGTTGATCTTCCAGAGAAGGCCAAAGAGAAATATGACGATGCAAACGCGCTGGTCTTACCTTCAAAAAAGCGAAAGACGAAAGTAAAAGTGTTAGGGAAAAGGTCCAATGAGCAAAAGCTTTCTAATAAACGGCGCAAGAAATTAGAGAAAATCCTTGAAACGAAAAAGAAAAAAGCTGATGTAAATGGGAATATTAAAATTGTTCTACACACACATATTTAAATATATATATTGGCATTTGTTTCTAATTTTATAGAGGGTGGAGATGCTGGAGGCGTTGTCCAAAGTTCAAGTCACTCCAGAAGAATTATCAATGCTAACTTCAACATCATCAATGCAAACGAAGGGGTTAAAAAGGTATATCGTATATTGGTATATTATACTATTAGAGCCGTATATTAATATTATCTTCAAATTTCTTATCAAATTAAGTTGGTTTCCTCGATAGGCATTTTGCTGACGTAAAGCTTGCGGTGCAAGCCGGCCAAGATCCAATGAAAATAAATAGCATATCTGGGAGTAATAAGAAGAAACATCTGTTGCCAAGGCCAGAAGCAATGTCCACAGAAAGCTCAGATGACTCTTCTGCAGATGAGCAAGACGACCAATGTATGGAAGTAGATGAACCAAAATCAAGAAATGAAAACAAAACTTCAGATGAAGTTCGTACTATATATTGTTGCAATTTGTTTCAGTTTTCATATTTACAAATTACAAATTATTATTTGTGTAGGTTTGTGAAGTACTTGATACTAAGGATAGCATGGGAGAGCCTGCAGAAATATCCCAATCTGTTGAGATAGAAAGTAAAATGGATACTGTTGAAAGGAAGCCGGCTGTTTTTGTACATGTTCATAGAACTCCAGAAATTCAAGTATAAGATTATAATGGATTGATTCTATATTTAGACTGTAATGCCTTAATGGTAAATAACATCTTTTGTAGACGGCAAGGTTATTGTTGCCGATATTAGCGGAGGAGCAGGTTATAATGGAAGCCATTAATGAAAATCCTGTTGTCGTCATTTGCGGAGAGACCGGATCGGGGAAAACCACTCAAGTGCCGCAGTTTCTATACGAAGCTGGATACGCGAGGTATTGAATGAAACGAAGAAGAATGGATGTACTCTTTAATATTAATAATGTCATTGTTTGAGGAATCGGTAATTTTGTGCTCAGCGGAGATCAGATTATCGGGGTGACGGAGCCGCGACGCGTAGCTGCGATCACGATGTCGCAAAGGGTAGCCGAAGAAATGAATCTTTCCTGCAGACAAGTGTCTTATCAGATCAGATTTGAAGGCAATGTCACACCGGAAACTAAAATTAGCTTCATGACAGATGGCGTATTGCTGAAAGAAATGGAAACGGTAATTATTAGCGGAAATTTGATGTGGGGAAGTCGTGAAATATTGAAGTTCTTATTTAGAAATGTTTTTAAAGGATTTTTTGTTGATGCGCTACTCTGTGATAATCATCGATGAAGCACATGAAAGGAGTGCGTACACTGATATTCTCATAGGATTTCTTTCCAGAGTTGTCAGATTACGAGAAAAGGTTCATTTGTTTGTCTTTCTTGGAAACTTGTAATTCATAATATTTAATATTAGTATTAAATGTATGAATTTGTTCTAATCAGCGTGGGAAAAAACTGAAACTTGTCATCATGTCCGCAACTTTACGCATTGAAGATTTTACAGAAAACAAAAATCTTTTCAAGTCTACCCAAGTCCCAGTAATTAAGGTAAATGTTCTGTTTAATCATCATGGTTAAAACTGTGGAAGTAATTAACTAATTTTTTATTTATTATTCATTTTAAGGTGAATGCCAGGCAGTATCCAGTGACGGTGCATTTTAATCGACGTACTCCCGATGAAAGCAGCTACTTGCAAGAAGCGTATAAAAAGGTTTTTACCTGTGAACTATTCGTGATTCAACAGTTTGCAGTTTGTTTATTGTGGAATTTTCACTTCGACAAAATAGATTTGCCGCATCCATCGGCAGTTGCCGGCCGGGGGCATTTTGGTGTTTGTCACCGGGCAGCAAGAAGTGAACACCTTGTGTCATAAATTAAGACAGACCTTCCCTTATCAGAAACCAAATGAAAGCAGTGAGATTTGGAATTACCGGGACAAATACAAAGAAGAAATGGCCAAGATTAAAACGTGGAAGAAGCAGCAGCAGCGGAAAGCCAAAATCTTCAATGACCTTCCTAAAATAGACCTGGAAGAGTTAGTTTCCCATTTTCACAAATAAGACATGTGGCGTGTAATAAAACTGAAATGTTAAAATTTTTAGTTACACTGTGTTGCCGCCAGAGGAAGAGGATGTGGAAATTGACCAGGATGAAGGATCAGAGATCGGGGATTTGAGATCGGATGATGAAGAAGATGATTTGGTAGTCTTCTCCTCTGTTTATAAGTTTACAGAAAATTGTATTGAATTTTGGATTTGAAATGTAACATTTCTGCCAGGATGGAATGTCCGACAATGCGAACACGGAACCTCTACAATCGATGTACGTTCTTCCTTTATATTCTCTTCTACCTCCTGACAAGCAAGCACAAGTAAATTGTACTTTGAAACGCGGAATCGTTATACTAGTTGCGTAATTATATTTGAATTGCTGTGTAGGTGTTCCGAGAACCACCTGAAAATTCACGCTTCTGCGTTGTTGCGACTAACGTTGCTGAAACTTCAGTTACCATCCCGAACATTAAATACGTTGTGGATACTGGCAAGGTGCTTCTTGTAATTAATTATTGTACACTTGTATAGGTGTAATAGGAATGTTATAATTGGGTGAACCTTAGGTGAAATCCAGATATTATGACCGCGTAACCGGCGTATCCACTTTTCACGTCACTTGGACCTCAAAAGCAGGAGCCAATCAAAGATCGGGTCGAGCTGGAAGAACAGCACCGGGACATTGTTACAGGTGCTCGTGTTCAACCATTTTCTGGATATTGCTTACTGTCAGAACAATCACAATTGTTAATTTTTCTAGAATATATTCATCAGCTGTTTTCAACGATTTCGAAACCTACTCTGCGCCAGAAATTTGCCGCCGTCCTATCGATGATCTTGTTCTGCAGATGAAGGTTTATTGAAGTAAATGTTTACAAACTGATTAATATAAGTGCTTATGTGAGGATTTGCTTTGACGTAGTCCATGCATATCGATATGGTTATCAACTTTCCGTTTCCAACACCGCTGGATGCCGATGGACTTCGCGTACGTTACAATTCCTTCCAATGTCTTACCATGCAATTCACATAGAGAATTATGAAGTTTATATTGTTTTAACAGGCTGCTGAACAACTTTTGATAACCTTGGGAGCTTTGCAGCGTTCGGAAGTTCGCTCGATTCAAGACTTACCTAAAGGTGTGTTATGAAACAGCTGATATTTTTACAACAGTTTTTAAAGTTTTATCAATTGGCAGCTGACTTTAATGGGAAAATAACACCACTGGGTGTTGCCATGTCATCGTTTCCTGTTGCCCCGAGGTTTTCCAAGATGTTAGCATTGAGCAACCAACACGACTTGTTGCCGTTTGTTATTTGTCTCGTAGCGGCTTTCTCCGTGCAGGAGGTTTTTGTTGGCAATAATTTTGGGCCAGCCGCTGATGAGGTTGAGAAATACATACAGTGTTGCAATTTGTGGCTAGTATAACAGAAATATATGAAAGGATTTACGGGAAATGATTTTTAATTTAAAGGTGCAAGCCGAGAAGTGGAAGGATCGCAAACACAAATGGAAAACTTTACGGGCATCTTGGACAGGACAAGTGCGTGATGAAATTTGTAATAATTAGTCAATATTCTTCGAGTTGCACGTGTAAAATTTGTTTTGGGTCTTTTTGAAGGGACATTGTCTGAGTTTGGGTGATGCATCAACACTTTTGGGCGCGATCTGCGCAGCGGAAAACTCTCCGTGTCCGGAACGTTTTTGTGAAGAAAAATTCATACGTCCCAAAGCTTTTGTAGAAATAAGGAAACTACGCACACAGCTTACTGTAACAACCAATATGATAATCCAGTCTGCCAATTTATATGTTGATCCTCGCATGAACCCTCCTGATCAACGACAAGCGAAACTTCTTCGCCAGATATTATTAGCCGGCCTTCCTGATCATGTTGCCAGGTTAGCGAAATTAATAATTAAAATCGACTAATTCTAGCAATGAAGAAAAGACAAATAATTAGCTTCTCATTTTGTCTAATATACTGGTTTTTATCTTGACCCTGAAGATGACGTGTGTCGAAACATGTTGATCCATTCGAAAAAAGCTCATATCTATGAGTTGTGGAATTATTTGTCTTCTTTGCATTGAAACTACTTCGCCGGTTTTAATCAGTGATGGTTAATTTTGTAGGAAATTAACTGGATCAGAAATCAAAGAAGGTACCGACAGGAAACTGATGAAACGTGCTTACAGGGTATCCGAGCGACTTGTGTACTAATTCGTTTTTGCAATGTGTGAGATGAAAGTGTATTGTTTAACATTGGAAATAGGTTCCAGAATTGGAGGAACCAGTTTTCATCCACTCAACTTCGGTATTATGCACAGAATCGCCAATGTACGTTGTGTATCAGGAAATTGTAGAAGCTTCAAATCAGAAGATGTACATGAGAGGTGTGTATGGGGATGTCAGTTATTAGTAACTCATGTGTAATAAAGTGCTTATTTTGTATCAGGTGTGACTGCAATTGAACCCGAATGGATCCCCATCTTTGCTCCTAGCAAATGCCAATTTTCCAAACCTCTAGATGACCCATCACCATCTTTTGATGACAAAACAGGACGAGTCAAATGCCACATGACAGTATCTTTCGGTATTTGAACTCTTTCTTCCATCCTGTATATAATTAAGAGCTAATGTATTAACAAAAACTCATTTTTCCAATTGTTAGGAAGATGCACGTGGCAGTTGCCACCATCAGAACTTGATTTTCCTCCAGGAGTGGATTGCAATCGATGGTTTGCAAAGTTCCTACTCGAAGGTGCAGTGTTTCCCAAATTGCAAGAGTTTGTTCCACATTTGCTTTCCCCACCAATAACGATGATCAAGTCATGGGCAAGGTATGGTACATACTTCACGTTATTAACGTTCTTAACCAACATAAACGTGACCATTATTCTAGACTCCAGCCAAGAACGGAAATTCTTCTGAAAGATCTTTACGGGTTGCAAGTTGATTCTAGGGAATCTATGGTGAAAGCGTGGCAGAAGAACAGAAACTGTAAGTTTTCTTATTACCACCACTATCCTTTTGTTACTGTTTAATGGTAAACGTAACGTTTGTTTTTATTTTGATTACAGATTTGCTAAAATCTTATCTGGAGTGGCTTCCAGAAACGGTGCACAGTGAAGTTATGAAAATATGGCCACCGTGCGAGGATAATTCCTTGGAGATTCAGTGTGAATAAACAGGTTTGGCCATTTTGCAAAATAGTTTATTGGTTACCATTGCGATGATATCGTTAACTACTTGCAAAATATTGAAATACAAAAACCAAACAAGCTATAGGTTTCTAAATATATATAGATAATTATGTAAAATTGAGGACTTCCACGCACTGAGAGATTATTTTCACTCCGATTTTGGACGAGTGTTGCCTAAATCCGATTTCTTCACCTTGTTCTTGCATTCCAAGTAAACATTGTTTAAGTCGAAAGTGGCCTTGATATTGTCCTGCGCAATGAGGAAAGGTTAAATATGAGTTTAACTTCTTGTTAATAAGGTCTGGTGTAGAGGTGCATTTACCGCTGTGAAGAAGAAAGTTTGCAAACGGTTTTTGTCATCGACCAAAGGCCTCCTTTCAACTTCCTTTCCATTTTTAAACAAAAGCAGAGTTGGCAGTTGTTTGCTAAATGATGAATCGTTGATGTAGTAACTAGAATTCAAAAAATAACGTTAAATGTGTAAATTATCACACTTTGTTCAATTTAATACGAGGACATATATGTAGTTAGTTTATAACGTAATTTTTACTCCTTTGCAATCTGCGGATATTGCGCCACATCCACTTTGCCAAATTTAAAGTTGTCAAGCGTGTACCTGGAAAAGAAACATTTTTAACGTTAAACTGTGCAGTCAGGAGCTGGTAACGATATTACAGTATCAGAAATAGTTCTTACTCAGCTGACAGTTCGGCAAAAATTGGAGCAAATTTAACACAAGCCGGAGACCAAGCTGCGTAAAATGCCACAAGCCACGCGACTTTCTTGTCACGATTCAATTCGTCCTGCAAATAGGCTGGTCATTTTAACTATGCCCAATTCTTTTACAGGAAGGAATAGTTAGAATAACTGGATTGTCATATACTTTGAAGTGAGGACCGCGAAAGTAAATCACATGTTCTGGTCCAGAGTAAGATGGTTCTGGGAAAAGTAGCATCTGAACTGGAGTTTATAGAATTATGATGAATGAAACAATATTCAAATGTAAACACATAATATGCTAGCTTTGAACATTTATCTGTGTTAATTGTATTATTTCTTACGTATGCAGAGTACAATGTACAACACTCCCAATCGTGGGTCTGCGTTCATGTAGAGGATGACATTACCAATCTTGCAGTACATGAAAGCAGCAGACAGATATGCCAGCATTGTTGTTGCTCCTGTTTTAAATGAGGCATAAATATAGTAAGTCACCAATTAAAATTGTTTCGAAAATTGCTTTAAGAATTATTTGAATTGTATTATACATTTTTACCTGATCTTCTGGTTTTGAAGACAATTACTATAAACACAAAGGTGAGAATTTCCCAGTCTCTCTGCAATTACATAAAGCAAATAAAACTATTTTAATCATTATATTTTGCACTCTGGTTTAACCTATAGACCATGCGCTTAGACCTATATTTTACCCATGCCAGTTTGCAAATTTTATCTGCAAATATCCAGGAACAAAATGGGTAAACTGTCCTTAAAAATATGTAAGATATGCATAGGACTATGTTAAGTATATAGTGAACATTGAATATATTCTTCAGATCTTTCGTGAAACCCATTTCAAGCAGTGTTCGTCAAACGTTGCGCAAGAAATGGTCAGCCATCCAATTACTGCGCCGGTACGACGACCTATTTAAATCTTGTGATGTAATGGTTGGAACGGACCAATCATATACTCGTATACCGTCCCTGCTACCAATTGGAGTGTAGTGTGACGTAGGAATGTCGACAAAATAAATTTCAGCCGGCGTTGACGCAAAAGCGCTCGTTCTAAAGGACGTTTCTCAGTGAGGGTGAATTTGAATTTCGGAACACGGAACATTTATGCATTTGTGCTTGAAATGTCTCCGATACGCCAAAGAAAAGTGAACACCGGGAAAAAAGGGCTGGCAAAAAGGCATTTCGAATTTAAACCACTTGATGCACCTCGGAATTCCAGCAACTCGAATAGCCCATTCCATTGGCAATTATTTCGAAATGCCTTCGATTTTCTCTTGGGTAAAATAACGTTATTTAGATGACTGTATTTATTTAATATGTTTATAATTCAATACGAGAGTATTATGTAATGTATTATTATAATCTTCTTTAACAGATAGAGAGGAGGATGAAATACAAGGTGTTCGAGTATTCCCAAAAAGCACAATTTTTATAATTATGCTGTTCACGTTTTGGAGCAGAAAAAATATTATGAATAGCAGTGAAAGTTGGTGGATGATGCACCCAGATGAGGTTTACCAATCTATAGAAGGTGAATTAAATTGTGCATATGTATATACATATAAAATATAATACTGAACACATTATAAACCTTGGTTTTCACTTTTTTATAACATTTCTTATGTGCACGATTCGTTGTGATGCAATGAATCATTTCTGAAATCTTGGCTGAAATGTATGTAATATTATTTTAGCAAAAATTTAATGCATGAATTGTACAATTGTATTTTTGAACAAATTATGTGATCATATGTATAACTAGACGAGTCTGTCATGCAGGTATTATATGAGTTGTTTAATTATTGCTGAATTTCATGTGACCAATGCATATGACTTATTTGTACCAATTTAAAGTTTGTTGTTCACCATCAATTTGTATTTGTATGTTTTATATACTAGTTGCACATTCGGAAGTTTACGGTTATGGTTTCCGGCCATATGAATACCTCTCTCCTCCGCGTACTGCACCTGATTCTTCTCAAGCATCTATTGCAGAATCTCAGAGGAGCAACCTGGGAATGTATAGTTTGAGATCTTGGATGCTGCCAAGGATTTACATAATCATATTTCAACTAAGGGAATATTTCCAGTGGACAGAATCTCCATACAAAGTAAGAATTATATTATATATCGAATATTCTACTTGCTGCATGTACGTGTACATGTACTGTAATTATTTAATGAAGCAAAAAATAATTAATTTAGAATTAAAGTTTACAATAACAGAAGCTGCTCTGCGTAATCAGATGTAATTAGCTCCAAATTTATTACACTATTTATTTTTCGTATAGTATACAATTAGGTGATATATTTTAAAGGATGTAATTGCATGGGAAGTTTCAGTTATGTAATGCAAATTATTATTGCATATGGAGATGCAAAAAAGAAAGGTAAAGGAATTAATATTTGTGTGAGTAATATTTTCTGATAATAAGAAGTAAAAAAAAAAAAGATAACGCCCAACGTGGGGCTCGAACCCACGACCCCGAGATTAAGAGTCTCGTGCTCTACCGACTGAGCTAGCCGGGCAACTGTAAATAGTTGCTCGATTTACGGTTATAAATGGCGTTTTGCCACCATGGCCATACTGCATGTCGCTTGAAAGTAGATAATTTTTGGCCCTTGAATGGCTGGATGCATCCAAAGAAAAAGAGGACAAGGCCGGCAATTTGCTCGCACCTCGATGTCGGTTTTTTTACTCTGTCAAAATGGCTGACAATGTGAAAAAAGAACAACAATTTTGCACGCGATCATGGCGCCAAAATTTCGAATTAAGTTAGGCGTGGTCTAGACAAACAATGGAGCCAATGTATTTAAATATCAGTCATTGCAGAAGATAATCCGGCGTAGGATTGCGTCTGGAGACGACCAGACATTGGTAATTGCAGTAATTTTCCAAAAGGGATTATCGGTTGGTTGCGCAGTACAATTAGTGTGGTATATATGCAAGCTAGCTTATATGTACAACAGCCAACATTAATTGTTTCTAGTAAATAGTTGTTTATGCTGTATATTGATTCACACATACAACACATTTGCACCATAATAATCTGCAACTTGGTGATATATAACGAACGATGTGATATTCTGGAAAGTGTAAAATTTCAAAATGGCGGGAAAACACAAAGAAGAACCTCTTTTGTGTACATGCATTTCTACACACCGAATCCACTTTTGTGCATAAAACCCTTTACTCAATTAACAGGACTATATATGCACAATAGCAATCCCAATGCTTGAAGTACAGTAATAATTAGGGGTTATTCCATAACATTGTCCCCATATCTGCTGTATCTGCTGTATGTTGCTTTTGGAGTTCATTTCTAATATATTTATACCTTTATGTTTTGCAGCTTGCAAGAATAT
Organism: Glomeris hexasticha; assembly: GCA_034695945.1. Classification (NCBI taxonomy): domain Eukaryota; kingdom Metazoa; phylum Arthropoda; class Diplopoda; order Glomerida; family Glomeridae; genus Glomeris; species Glomeris hexasticha. The sequence continues at coordinate 17,716 of JAQIWR010000203.1, forward strand.
TCCATGCAATGGTTGCCAGTACCCTGCCGTTCGTAATCTACAAACTTAGCCGCAGAGTGTTCGGCGGCAACCGAGACGCGGCCTGCGTAGCTGCAACTTTTGTCTCATTCTGCAAACCTTTGCTGCTTCTGCAAACAAGAACATTCGTCCACAGCCTGCTTGCACCTTTTGCCTGGTTAGCCATCACCTTTCTAGTTTCTCTAGTTCAAAGTAACAATACTTTCTCACTTTGCACCCTGAACAGCGTGTTTAAAATAATCTCTGTTACTGCTTGCGGTACGGTGTTGGGTCTAGCAGTGTACATTCGGGTAGATACTGCAGCACTTCTTCTACTTTCTGGTGCCTTTCTTGTATTTTCCTTCCCAAAATGGGCTAAGTGCCTTCGAATTCTCTGCCCATTGGCTTTCGGGGCCCTTTTGGGAGTGGTGTACGCTGGTTTCTACGATAGCACCACCTACGGCCAATGGTTCATTTCTCCAAAACAGTGGCTCAGATTTCAGGTAATGTTGTTAATATACAGTGAACCTCGCTTATAATCAACGTTTTGTGTTCATTAACGAGAGTTGTAATGCAACTTTTTTGATTTTTCAAGTTACGTTACGCATCGCGCATCTTTGGAAGCGACGATTTCTTCTTCTACTTGCGGCACGTGGTTTTCACCAATCATACTTTCTACGTATTGGTACCAATATCATTGGTTATCACTGCTTACTACGTGTATCGCAGAAAGGAACTACACGTTCAGTATTCGCAATGCAATTACGCGCAAGAAGACATCGCTGGCACTAATTGCCCAATGGAAAACACATCTGAAGCACAAGTAAAACCACAACAACAAACACAAAAGGGACACGAAAATGTTACACAACTCGATGACCAATTAATGCCGAACACTTCTCCCAACACGCAAATACATTGGGGTGCTCATTACGCGCCAATCTTAGAAGGAACTTGTAAAACAACCTTAATGACATTGTTCCTCTTCTTACTTTACTCCTGTCAACCTCATAAAGAAGTAAGGTTCGTTCACGATGCCCTTGTGGGTCTTATGATATCCTGTGGAGGAACAACTTACATAGTCTTTCGGGCTATTTACGAGAAAGCAGTTCAAGCCTCGGCACCTCCATTGGCCATCAGAAGGATCATGAAGTTGGTTTTGTATACGGAACTTCTCCTATTTGCTTTCGATTCTAGGCTTAATCTTCCGGCATCCAGAGACAAAACCAACCGGCCGTGGACTTACGCAGGCTTGCACGATTCGGGTGACGTAAACCAATGCTTGGATTTTATATCGAAACAAGCAGATGTGACAGGAGTATTCATGGATTACTCCATTCACATGACCGGTGGTTACTCGCTTTTACACCGTGACGTGCCAATATTCGCAAAGACCCATTTTGAGTTCCGCGAGTGGTGTTTGGAAAAGAGAGTTGGATATCCTGCCAAGGGGTTCTTGTTTGCGGGAGAATCCAGCGTCTCGATAGCAACTATAGATGATATTTGCGATTTTATATCGGTGCTGAACGCGAAGTACGCGTTGAAAAGGCTCGTGGAACAGACCAAGTACAACTACGTGATAATCACAGGGGAAACCCAATTTCTGAAAAAAGGTTTCCGAAAAGTTTTCAATTCCAGCGATGCTGTGGTGTACAAGAGGACGAGCCATAAAACAGAGGTTGAATACCTTGAGGAATTGGCCAGGCAAATAAGCATGACGAGCAACGTGACGGTTCTAGAATACGAAGCCAGCTGGCTTTTGACTCTAAACCAACCTGGCAAGGCTCTGGAAAGGTTGCAAAATGCTATCAAGATGGATAAAAACAGGGTGAAGGTGTGGCAATTGATGGTAACTGCCTTGAAAATGCTGGGAAATTTAGATGCCGCGCGTAACTTCACCGATAAGTGTTACGAGTTGCACGGCAAAGAGGCATGTTTGAAGACTTACCCGAAGGTTGTTCTCCACAAAGAGTATTTGTTAGATATTAATAATTAATGCAGTTGTTTAAAGTAATTAAGTTTGGCTGTAATCATGTGATAAATGTATTTCCGTCCAATTGTTTTGCATAATTATTTAGGCTGGTGTTTTATGCCACATGTGTGTATGTAAAGAGATACGACAATTACATTTGTAATAAATGAGAATTTAAGTACAGATTGTAGTGCTAATTTGTAGTGTTTCATAGATGACATTTGAAGAATATATTGTTGTCAGGATTGACTCACATGGGAAAATGTTTTTTCTTTGTTAGCTGTGTTTAAAAAGCAGTATGATTGGTGAAGGGCGAGTCTGCATTGTTTCCTTTCATTCGTTTCATTCATAGGGTATTTGTCAGACATTTTCAAGGCAACTATAATTATCCGAAAAGGCAAATAACAAGATAGGTGATGAAATGACAGATTCTTCTTCTTTATTCAAGAATAGTTTTCCTAATTACACTCGAGTATTGCATTGAATTGTCTTTTTTTTTTCATTCGGTGTTCGTGATAAAGTACCTGCTGGAAGAAATTCCCCATGTCCTTGTTTCTGTGCTGCTATAAATCGTAGAGTTCAACAATCTTGAGCAACAACCTTGGATAATGTTTTGAAAACATATGTGGCATAGGAAATAAATTTTGAATGAAGTGGGTTCGAAAAATAAATTATTGGCAGGAATTAATTTATTAAATATTGCTGTATGTTTATCAACCAATGTTTTTAATTGATTATAATGTGAATATAATATGTTGCGCAATGCTGTTGCAGTATTCCTGGTAGAAAATTGTTTTTAGCAACCTAATTCATTTGTTCCATATTCAGAACATTTATTTTTATTGTTAAATTTATGGTTTTATATAAATATATACAAGCATACTATACAAGGATTGAAATTATTGTATGGGAATTTACAATTAATTAATTAGTAAAGTCAGGGACTAACATTAAAAAAACAAATATAGAAACTTGATAAGGTAATACAAGTAAAGGATTAATTGAAAGAAATATTAATGCATATAAAATTAATTTTGTTTTCATAAAAAGTAAATATTTTGATTCATAAAATTACTTTTCATTCATAAAAATACAATTTCATGAAAGAAAGTGGAGTAGTTTTTTGTAAGGAGAAATGCTAAGTGAATATTGAGTGACTTGTTTTAAAAATGAGTTTTAAAAGCAACTTTAAAAACAAGTTTTATTGATTTTTTAAGGTTTTTTATTTATAAATAATGCAAATTAAGCGTCAACCTTGAATTGATGCTTTCAATGTCAGTCAGCAAAATGAAAAAATGCTCGAGTTTTGCAGTCGTTATTTTTTACGGTGGTAGGAAATGCACTTTCCCCGTCGGCATATAAAAATGTATAAATTTCATTTGCAGACGGAGCGTTGATGGTACGCCCCCTGGTGGCCAGGTTAGAAAGTGCAACGCTCGTGTCGTGTTTTTGCGCTATGTGTGCGTCCAGAAACGCAGCTGGCAAATTTCAGAAAGTTGAGAGGAAAACGGCTGTGCGAAAAATTCGAGCAATAGACACCATATTTCGCATGTAGTTTATTCACAGTGAACTGGATCGCTTCGAGCGAAACCCAGTGAAATATCGAAACTAAAACGTGGAAAATCACGTGCAAATCGTCGCAGTTGGCGTTCATCTATTTCCTTTTTTTTTCCTCATCGCTGTTGACTAACGAAATCGAGACGCAAGTGGTCAGGTGAGTGCCGCAATCTGGCGCAATTATATCTTTCACTTTCATCGGTGCGATTTTGTTTGGGCGATAGTTTGTATTTGTAATCGAGATTGGATGGATTTGCGTTGGCGCGGTTCAAAAACCACCGGTTGCGCGGGATGAACGTGTGAGTCATCATACTTTTTACGCGATGTATTTGTCAAACGTGATTTACGTGCTAAAACCAGTGTCAGTGAGTCTCCCGGCATCCGGATGAGGTTGGTATATATCCGGAATTTTACGTTTTGACGTAATGTTTCGGTGGAATTCTTATTCATTTTAATTTAATCAATTGTTTTTATACGCCGGCGCGCAATCGCGTAGTTGAAATTTAGCGCGGTGTTTTTAAATTTACGCTGACGACCGCATCAACTCGATTCCAAATCAATTTCAAACTCAATTTCATGTCCGAACACGCACCATATCGATGCTGACAAATCGTTTAAAAAATGCGTGAACTTCCCAGATAATCGTGTGAAATATTCAGGAAAATACATTATTTTTTATTCACCTGTCAGGAACATTTTACATTTATCGAAATTTAATTATAATAAAAAATGTCATTAATAGCAATATTGTAACATGTTGTCAAAAACGGCATAAAATGTAAATGCAGCGAAAATTGTCTATGGTGGAATCTCAAGGGACTGGGAAAACTTTCCATCATGGCATTGATCATGGACAGGTTTTCCAGCATAGAGAGGGTTTTTTGTTAAGAAAACAAATGTATCTTGCAGTCTATGGCAACAAAAAGTAAATGTTTTTTTTTTTAACCATAGGTTTCCACAAAAACAGGTTTCACTTTATTTGTAATAAATTCGAACCTGCATTGTAGACAGTTTTTTAAATTTAATTATATTGTATATGGCCTAAAAGTAAGTGAAGTTTTCATCATAGAAAGGTTTGACTGTAATATATATTTATAATTCAGAGTAAAGTATAAAGCGCCACCTCTCGGCCCAAACGCACGTCAGATAACTTTGTTATTGAATAATCTTGCAAAAAAATACAAATTTTATACAGATATATCATAAAGTTAAATGTATTCAGCATAGCGAGACATACTTATTATATTAGTTTGAAATATATTCTGAAAAAAATGTGAAATCTGTTGTTTAGACTGTATTTATTGTAGTACATATAGACAGACACCATGATGCAGTTAGGATTTTAAAAAATGATAAAATAAAAGACAAGAGTGAATCATCGCATTGCAGGGAAAAAAAATAACATCAAATGACATTTTGTTAAGGTTAATGAAAGCTGTGATTCATAATGGGATGATCAAAGTTCAAAAAAATAAAACTTTAAAGATTATCTTTTTTATGTATTTTGGTTTACTGTAATTCCAAGAATGCAAAGTACTTTACAAATATTACTTGCTGATGTTGAAGTTTTTAGGGTGAAAAAATGTTATTGATAAATTCAGGGAAAAAGTATGGCAAGAAATATGTGATAGTAAAATCTGCCAGAAAGTTCTATTTCTTTGATTTGTGACGTCACACTTCTTGGCTGCTTCTCTTCCTGAGATAAGAAAAATAGGTGCATCCGAGTAGTAGTCGTTTCTCACAAGTTTCCTATATGACATTTTGCGCGGAGATAAGCTGGGATTATCACCTGTATTTTTTGCAGTCGAGCAACAAATGAACAATGAGACAAGTTTGAAGTTTTTGTTGGCTGGGAAAACGTGAAAAAAATATTAACAAAAATACAGTTGAAGTGCTGGGAAAAAAAAATCAGAGAAAATGGAGAGTTACAATTATTACAGCTACGACAGAGGAAATGCAAATGTTGGCAATTTAAATCCGAGAAGAAGACCTGGATTGTTTGAAAATTACAACCGTTCGGAAGAATCGTTAAATACTGTGCAGGAAATCGATCCGGTCAATAATAATACTGCAAGGCCTAAAAGTGCCATTTTTCAAAGTACTCCTAAAAACCTGGATGTACTTACACCACTGGAACCATTGCAACCACTTCGAAACCAATATGTGAGTCTTTCCTTATTTTGGAATTTAAAAATCTCATTTTTCGGTGAAATAAATAGGAATAAATTACAAACAAAACTATTAATAAAAATTGTAATATTAAATAATATTAGTTGCCATAAATATTAAGGAAGTATAATTACCTGAAGCATAATATTATAGTACAACTACAATAAAATACTTGATGATTATATGTAATAATAATATTAGGTGACACATATTTAATGCATAATATAATAATTTGTTAGTTATTAAAGTCTGGTTTTGATTCTAGGAAGTAATTTTGCTACAGTAAACCCGGCTATAGTGGATTCTCAAGGGACCGGAAAATGATTTCCACCATAGTCAGGTTTTCCAACATAAGAAGACAGTTTTACTTTATAGTTGCAAAAATCAATGTTTTCCACCATGGACATGTTTTACTGTACATAATATTATTTCACAAATAGTTTATAGAAAAGTGATAAGATTTTTTATTGTTGAGAAATTAACGTGAAATACATTTAAAATATACATATAATTTTTAATGCAAATATTATTTGGCACGTTGGAATTCGTGTTTCTCAATTTTTATGTAGGAAGAATATGTTTGCTTTTTTAAATTTGTGAACTGATAAAAATACAGAATTTGTGTTTGTGTCAAATAAACCTGAATTTCCTTGATTGAGTTTCCCGGGAAATGGTTGTATTCTTGTCCCCACGACTGAATAACATATGTATTTTAGAATATGTAGTATAAATGTATTTTTCCTGGCAAATATATTTCCTGGTAAAAGGAAATCACGTGATTGCCCTTGATATTATCTACATCAACTTTGAACTCTGGGTATCAATCGCCAATTTTGCGATTGTTTTTCTCAGTGCGATATGTTTTCCAAGTTGGAAGTAAAGAAAAATATACTATGGAATTTTATCTGTGCATTTCTTGCCTTTGCACTTTGCAAAACTTGCCTGTGAATCAGCATCGTGCTAAATGTCAAATTATATGTTGTGCAATTTGATATAATTTTTAATAGTTTACTGATTGTGCAGCGGATTTTTTGGCATTCGATTTCTTTTACTAAAATAAAATATTTTTATAAGGTGGTATAATAATTTTGTAATAAAGATTTCGTTATATTGTCGTTTACAAGATTCTACAAATAAACAGTTGCACTTTGCTTTATCCACAAGGTTAATTTGCTTTTGACACACCCTGTATTTAAAGTAGGCCAATAAAACGCACAAAGGACGCAATATTAGATTATAAATATAGTTTAAGCTGATAAGCTTTTATTTTCCTAATTTGATAGTGTTATCTATAATAAATAGTTGAAACAATGCACTAACTTGATTGTGGGATTGTTGGAAATGTAATTTTAGGGAGGAAACGTGTTATTTAATGACTTTTTTTATTTACTAGCAAGATAAAACAAAACTGTTAAAATGATGTAGGTTTACAATTTGTGTTCAGCAAATAAAACGTAATGTCTAACAAGATAATTTTATAGTATTATCGATTGGCCTGGAAAATGTGTCAAAAAATGTGGTAATTAATTATTCAAAAATGTAAAAATGATATAGAAAATAATTGTACGTGTTCGGGGAAATTAATGGCCAGGGAATTTGTATAAACATTTGAAGTTTAATTATAAATTAAAAATATTAAAATTGTTATAAATGCAATATTGAATTAGAAAGTTTAATTATTTAAAATTATATTTTTACACAGACATTTGTATATAGTCAGGGAAAGATTGAAAGTCAAGTGCGGCTAATGAATGTTAATTGAAAAATGTAAAATTAGAAAACATAAAAGCAATGATAAAGTAGACAATACAAATGAAATGTACTTATAATTAGAAAATACAAAATTAGTAAATATAAAAGTAATGTAAAATTAGAAAATATAAAAGCAATGCTAAATTAGAAAAAATAAAAGAAATGCAAATTACAAAATGTCATTGTGTTTCTGGTCATTTTTTACAGGTTAAACCTGGAAGTTCAGCAAAAATGTCATCTAGTGCTATTGATATGAAAGCCATGCTGGGAAGACCGAATGCTACTACTAACATGAGGTCCAATAACTTCAGAAGTCCAATTGTCAAGGACCCAAAGAGATGGAGCAGTACTTCTGTAAGTACTATATATACATTTTTCACTGTGTGGTATATTGTTATACTATATGTTTTATAGTGTATTGGAGGGGGATTCAGATTGGAATGATTTTTGGGAGGAGGTTTGTAAAACTTTTGTGCAAACAAGGTCGACCCTACCTTTTATGCATCGCGCTTGGCCTTGGTAACTAAGCCTGTAATGCAAAAAGCAACACGTGACCTTGCTTCGCCATGTCTACTATCACTACTTGTTTTTACTTTTCCCTCAAAACTACATTTTCATATCTGACATACTGTTCAGGTCACCGTTATACATACTACTGTTGTTGTTGTTTCCTAGCTAACAAATTCCAAGCATTTTTACAAGCTTTTATTTAACTTCACTTGGATGTACGGATGACCGTTTGCCACGCCCACGGCGACCTCATTCGTTCA
>JAQIWR010000204.1:0-25911 GCA_034695945.1 Glomeris hexasticha
CGATAAAACGCTTAGTTAACGCGCAATCGGCGTTTTACGGTGTTTTTTGTGACAGCTTTGCCTAGGGAATGGCATCATTGCCTGAGTGACGCGTTTGCCTGTCACATAGGCATACACAACTCGTCACACAACTAGTCACCATTATTCCAGAAGTTACACTCTATGTATAAAGAAATTTCAACTTGTTTTGTACTAATAGGATTAGTGTGATGAGTTGTATTGGGTCGATGAGTTTGTGACGAGGTGTGCATTGTATCAAGGATTGTATATTGCTTGTGACGAGTAGTATGTGACGAGCAGATTGTGACAAGTAGGGTGTGACATGCATGCTCAAGTTGTGTGACGAATTAAATAGTGTACCCCACGTCACACCCTGCTCGACACAACACAACTCGTCACAGTAATCACATTCTAGTGAAACCTGTCTATGGTGGAAACAGTGTATGGTGGAAACTTGTTTATGACTGAAAATGAGACTTTTATTGTTGCATCATTGACAGCAATATTTATCTTTTCAAATAACCCCTCTGTAAGGTGCAAAAAAAACTGTCAATGGTGGAAAGTTTTGTCTTGTCTCTTGAGATTCCACCTTAGACAGGTTTCACTACTTATATTTACAAGTGATGTAAAAATTGTAATTTGAACATTGTACATATTTGTGAAGAAAGGGACTAGTGTGACGAGTTGTGTTGTGACGAGTATGTTTGTGACCAAAACTAGGTCAATACTCGTTTGTCATGTGACATAAGGTATGGAAAGCCTGAGGCTAAGGTAGATGGAATATCACAGGGTAGGTCAGAGGTGGAGAAAAAGTTTTTCCTTTTCTTTCGCACCTGGGAATTTGGAATTTTTCCACCATTGTCTCGTTGTTTTACACCCCTCCTTTACACCCCACTGGCCCCCCCGACACGTGACGCCCTGTTCAATTGGCATATTGAAAGTTGAAAAGACTCGGTGTTCGCTTCGCTAATCGCTAATCGCTCTTTTTACCAACTTTTTTTCCTTTCCTTTTTTTTTAAACCAAAAATACAATTTTCGCTTTACTGCACATCGATCCGTCAAAAGAGTTTTTTATCTCATGCGGTTTATGAGATTTCTCCTTAAAAACCACCTTCGGTTCCACCCATTCCTCCTACTCCAACTCATTTCCATGTCCCCTTTCGATATTGGTTCCGATTCGGAGCTGGAATTCGCTCAAATCCGGATTAAACGTTTGTAATAGCCTTAGTAAGGTGGAAACGTGGGCAGAATGTTGTTTGTGACGTTATTTGTTGAGGAAATGACAGGATTGAGGTGTATTGTGAGGAGTGGTAAGCGTGTGTTAAAAGTTGTTCCGACGCGCAAGGCGGTCCGTGCGCAGAGCGGCCATTTCTAAGCGGTTTCGCCAATCAAAGATGGCTTTGCTGTATGACACTTGCTTAGAAATGGAGGATGGGGCGGGGCTTGCTTCTAATTTTCATAAACCCAGCCCCTTGTTTCACAATTTTCGTGAACCCCTTCCCTTATAACCTTTTGTTTCAGTTTTCATAAACCCCCTCCTCCCCTTATAAACCCCTCTTCGCCTTATAACCCCTTGTTTCACAATTTTCATAAACCCCTCCCCTTATAACCCCCTTGTTTGACAGTCTTCATAAACCCCTCCCCTTAAAACCCCTTGTTTCACAATTTTCACAAACCCCTCCCCTTATAACCCAATTGTTTGACAGTTCTCATAAACCCCTCCCCTTATAACCCCCTTGTTTCACAGTTTTCATAAACACCTCCTCATATAACCCCCTTGTTTCACAGTTTTCATAAACCCCTCCCCTTATAACCCCCTTGTTTCACAGTCTTCTTAAACCCCTTCCCTTATAACCCCCTTGTTTCACAAACTTCATGAACCCATCCCCTTAAAACCCCCTTGTTTCACAATTTTTATAAACCCTCCCCCTTATAAGCCCCTTTTTTCACAATTTTCATAAGTGTAGGGGGGTATCCCCCTGTTTCACAATTTTCATAAGCCCCTCCTCTTATAACCCCTCCCTCTTTTCACCTCTAAACCTTCCCCTCTTTGCTCCTCATTGGCTAAAATCGTCACCACTGCACCAGTGACGCTCATTTTTGGAGGCGGGGTTAAATTGCCAACTTAGTTGGTCTAGCATATAGCTATTAGTTTTTTGCATGCTGAACAGATGAGAAACAGCAGCAATGGCAGGAGGAGCATTGATAATGAAAACGGACATAAATCTTGATTTGTCGTCAATGCGGATGTCCACGGAGTTGATGCAAACCGGATGATTATTCGGTGTGTGGGTGGACACCATGGACACGTGCACTAGCATTATGAACGAAAACGTTGTCAGACAATCCTATTTAAGTGGCTTTTTAAATTGGAATCATAACTGGTAACCTTTGCCGAAGATGCGACTCGCGAATGTCGCGCTTTGCGAGTTTGCGAACCGATCAAAGTAGGCCTATGCATAAAACCAATTCTACTCGTTTAGCTTGTATTTAGAATTAGGTTTGTGTGCAATTTTAAGTGCCAATAGAGCATTGCATTATGGGATATCGGGACAATTTGGGTTTATCGCGAAAACGCAAAAGTTGACGCGACAAAATTTTTAACGGCTAAATTTTAGATAAATTAGATTAATTCTATGATTTATTATTTTATATTAGATGATTTAAATGGTATTTAATGTATTTAACTGTGTGTTAGTGTACCTGGCACTGAAAACGTGACATTTCCAAGGTTTTTCATCGATAAGGTGGCAATGCGCGAATAAAAACCAGTCACGGTGTAATCCTGATTTTAGTTTCTGTGACTGGAAATTATAATTGCAATGAAGTGCATAAAATACAATTTATAATTACTTAGATAGTACAATTAAAAAAAAAAGATTTTGCTATGAATTCTAATTGGCACTTTAATCAGTACTTCTCAAAAAATCGTTTATACTGTGTGAATACCAATTACTGTCGACCTCCAGAAAATTAACAATTAGGTGTTTGTTATACTAGATTTATAAAATTTGCAGTTTTTCATATTTTTATAGAAATTATTGCAGAATATTTTTAAGCCTAATATCGAAATTTGTTCTAAAATTCTGTTTTGTCTGCAAAATTCAATATATATTAATTAAATGCTAATTAAAACAGTTCATTTACGTAATTATATAAATTATTAATAATGGTTTAAAATGTTTATTTAAATTACATAATTAATTAGTTATTTCTAAGCTTGTGTCTGTATTTCGGTAAAGCCAATAATTATTTATTTAATTAGGTATCAACGATTTGATGAATAATATCGATTAATTCACTGTTTAAGCAATTTGTTTGTAATGTTGTTTACTGTTTGAATGAATTAAAAGTTAAATATTTAATTGACGATAATTTTATTGAATTTTTGCGAAAATTCGTGAAACGTGGCTCTATTTTTGCTATTATTTTATTTCAACTAATTAATCGCAATCAGTCTACATATAAAAAATATAAGGACACTTACTGAGTGCTACTTAAACATCTCCAACAGCTAAACGAATTTTTGGTTTAAAATATAATTAGAAATAAAATCAGAACTGGGACTCGTCATCGAACGCGGCTCCATTTTTGCCATTATTTTTTTTCAACTAATTAAACTCTATCAGGGAACATATTAAAAATATAAGGACACTTACTGAATGCTACTTAAACATCTCCAACAGCTAAATGAATTTTAGGTTTACAATTTAATAAGAAATAAAATCAGAATTGGAGCTCATCGAACGCTTTGCGATTCATTTCTCGCTATTCATCCCCGCTAACAATTCTCATTTCATTAACCATTCATTAAAATCATTAAACCCGGCTGATGGAAGTGTAAATTAGGAAGTGTTGCAACTATATTCTTGTGCAAAAATTCAATTGCAAATGCAAACAGCCCAAATCTCCCACCGCATTGCTTTTCGATGAGGTCTATTGAATTTCGGTCTGTTATGCAACAATGGGTCAATATGAGGCATATATTGGGGGTAATAATTGTATGACTCATATGGAAAACCCTTCTGGTCTTCTGCCACACAATCCAAACATGGAGGCTCTTATGTGTCACATTTTTTTTTTTGGGTTCCAGGATAAGTATGCCCTTGTGTATGTATATGGAAATGGACTTGCTGCAGGCACAAATTGAAAGGTTTATATAAAGCCCTTGCATTGTTTGTTTATTGTAGAGGCTTGCTACATTGCAACATGATGATAGAATAATTAGTTGTCTTTTGTATAATTAAATTCATGTGAACGAACGAAAATATTTGGAAAAAAGGGTTAATAATTGGGAATTTAGAGAATTAAAGAGGAGCTTAAATTTCTTTTATAAATAAAACAGCAAAACCTAAAACGGGTTAGGTCAGTTATTATAATTATATAGGCTACTAATTATAACATTTGTTCAATCCATAATGATATAAGAAATAATTTATTATAGGCCTACATATTTTAAATTTTTTTATTTAGTTTCTTATTTTAAAATAATTGCATTATGCAAACTAATACAGGTTAATGTATGCAACATTCAACTAGTGATAACTTTATATTTCTGGTAGTATTTATTTGTTATTTGTTCATATGTATTAATAAGTTGTATGTTAATACATGGGCCCTTGAATATTACACAAAATTTGGGTTTAAAATATTTATATCTTTTGTTGGTTTCTATTGATGACTACCCTACTAATTAGGCTTGCTTGTCATATGTTTAAGTATTATTTAAGCCTAAGATAACTATTTTTAAACACGTGGTTATAATTATTTTTTATTTAATTTGAAATAGATGTTGATGATTAATTCATTTTTGTTGTTGGAAAATTCATTTTATTTCTATTATAAGCACATATTACTAGATTCTACTTAGTTAGTATGTGCAATTATTGACTTTATTAGTTTAAATATTTTAAACTAGTTAGATTAAAATTTTGAGATTTTTAAAGATTTATTTACAGTACTTTAATACATGGGATTAAATGTGTGAAAGTTTATTGAACACATTATTTTTGAATTTATTTAATAACAACCTGCTAAATGGATTACCCCCAAGGTAGTACACCTTCTTCTGGTGTCTGGTGAGATATTTTAACACACCTTACCATATTTAAGAAAAGGTCCGTATAGCTGCACTTCAATAATGAGATTTAGAGGATTATTACATATGCCTGAAATTGCATTTTTCGGGCGTCGTTTTTCTTATTCTTTTTTTTTTTTTGGCTGCAAATCCCTGGAGGCCATTTTGTGGGATTGTGGGTGGGTGGGTTGGGTTTGTAGGGGGTTGAGGGTGGGTGGGAAAAATTTGATTCGTTGCCAGCCAGCCTTGTTTGGGCGTCATTTATTTCTCTCGGTGCGAAACCGTGAAATGAGAGCGAAAGCTCTGATGATTAGTGGCTTATAAATATTCTTTTGCATTGTGTCATGGTCGGTGTTTGTAATTTCACCAACTTTCCCCAAACAAACCCGGAACACCTGAACATTAAAATGGAACAGTGGAACGATATCTTCACCGGTCCGCATTTTGCCGCATTTTTTTCTCGCTCCGAAATCACATTTATCACACCTTGTGACTTATTGCAAAACGCGTCTTAATTAACAATATTAGTAGTATGTGTCTTAAACTAGGATGTGATGCCTCATCTGTGTACCAAGATACACCAATAATTGACCACATAGGTATTCGTAGTTCACGCGATGTACCAAAAACTAACTTTTGCTCTATAATTGTATTTTCTTGCAAATATGTGACTTATTACTAGACATGTCTAAATTTGTTTGTGTTGTAAGATGGGCTATTGCTTGAATTAACTAAAAATACTGTAATTGGCCACTTTATACTAAATAATTTAAAGAATACAGAACGATAACTGAAACACGAACGACAACTTGTGAATTATTCGCGACACATTTTTGTCAAAATAAGATGACTTTTTTCAAGACATGCCTATATTTCAGAGGTATTGTTACTTATAATAACCAAAGGCAACAGTAATTGACCACTAGCTTCCTAATTAGTAAATTACACGAGACTAACCGATAGCTGAAACACGAACGACAACTTTTGAATTACTCGTGTCTCATTTTTATCAAGATACAATGACTTTTTTCAAGACGTGTCTAAATTTAAGAGGTATTATTACTTATTATAACCAAAAGCAACAGTAATTGACCACTAATTTCTAAAATTTTTAATTAATGAATTACACAAGACTAACCGATAACTGAATCGCAGACGACAACTTACGATTCACAGTAAAATTTCATTATCGCAACAAAGTGACTTTTAACAGTGTATGGCTAAATTTAAAACGACTTATTTTTGTTATAATGTACCTTAGCACAAAAGGAATTGGCCATGTTCTACCCTCTAGTATTCAGGAGACTGGCAAATAACTTAAATGCGGACGACAACTCGGTGATTTTCTCATTAATCTCATTTTGTTTGGAGCAAAGTAACTTTTAACAAGACGTATCTTAATTTAAAATGGCTTATTCTTATTATAATGTACCTAAAATACGAGTTATTGAACACTTCTTAAACTAGAATTGGAGTTTAGTATGGCCGATAATTGTTATGAAGACGATAACTCTCGATTAACGCGCTGCCTTTTATTCAAAATAAGGTTTTTAGAAATAAGACATGTCTTAGATTAAGATGTTTCGTTACATAATATGACTTAAAACACGTATAATTAACTACTTAATGATGAGATTATGGGAAATATGAGATTGTGATGTAGGAAAGCTTCACTGCAGTACATATAGAGTTGTAACTCACGTTTTAACAAAAGCGCTTCAGCTATTCGACTTCCAAAACTCGTTTTTCTTCTCATTTCCCTGCTAAACGGCCTAATTTGGTCGCCATTTTTATTTTCGGGGTAGTATTTGTACTTCTTTGCAAGACAAATAACCTATTTCATTAGTTAGAGCATTAAATGAAGCTGAATTATTTACGCGGGTGTTTTGCGCATCGAATGTTTCCGCGCGCAGCGTCGAATGAAAAACTCTGTAATTATGCACTCTTTAAGCAGTGATATTAATCTTTGTTGGCGCATTACTCACTTTGGGAAATGGGTGTGGAAGGAAAATCGAAGTTAGGGCACCAGGAAGAATTAAAGAAATTACGATAAGGCTGAAATGGACGAAAATGCCCTTTCCACTTTTCGTATTTTACAAAATAAATTATAGTCTGCACTATACCCACCTCTCTGCCCTTTACTCATCTTTGTATTAAAGTAGGTGGTAACCCGACTCTCCCCTCCCACAGGCCCAAACTAAATCCCTGGGACACCCATCTGCAAAAAGTGCCCTTTGCTTTTCATCAAAACTCTGAGCTGAACATCTTTTCATCTGACGATCTCTTTTCTTCTTGTTGTGCACTTGTCTTGTCGCCCAAAGGGCCCTAAGGCCCTAAGGGTCTTTAAAGGTCCCTGGTTGCAGGGGGAGGGGCTTGTTCCAGGGGGTTGTTTCTGGTACTGTACCCACCTCCAAACTCGCATATAAGCTCCCATGTTTCTCTCCATAGCTAACCCTGCATAAATAATGTCTCAGTAGACAAATGCCCTAACCCCCCCCCTACCCCCCCTTAAACCCAAACCTGACGACCTTTTATGCACCTATAAGCATCTAAGGAACTGAGGAACTAAGGACTAAAGGAACAGGAGGGACTTTGGAAATTTGAAAGGACCAGTTTGGCACCTCTTGCTGTTATGTCGCCCCTTTTATCTCATTCACAGTCATCTCTGTCCCACTCCCCCCTCCTCTTTTCTCTTCCCAGCATGCCCTTCAACCCCCTGCACCGTCACCAACACGGTCCCACCTTCAAAAATGCAACCTTTTATAATTATTGGCCCATAGAGACCAAATCTCCAAGCTCCTTTTCTCCAATTTGTACGAGTTCAACTGCACAAATATACAACATGCATCACTGACTGGAATCCCCTGACTGAAATCTAAGGTCCTGGAGACAATAAGCTGCCCTTAACCTGCAAAACGGCCCTTAGTTTATATTTTTACTATTTGTTTCTGATTTATGTCGAATTTTAATCTGGAAGTGTTATGGGAAAGTCCATTTTTAAATGAGGGGTGTTCCCTGGATTTATTAAAGGATTTTACAAGAAAATGCCGAGTTGTATGCCATTAAAACACAGCTTTAATATGTTATCGGAAACTATATGTTTCATTTGGATTTTCCATATTTTCTATTGTTGCAACAGGTAAAATGAAACTGTTGCAAAATCGATGTAAAAACTTTCATATTTCCCATTTCATGTCTATTAATTCTTAAATGAAATGCAGAAATGAATATGTAAGGTCCTACAGGGAACAAGCTGTCCTTAACCAGTAAAATGGCCCTTAGTTTATATTTTTACCATTTTTTCCTGATTTATGCCGAATTTTAATCTGGAAATTAGGAGAAATTTTCTTGAAATGTGCTGGGCAAGTCCATTTTTCATATTAGGGGTGTTACCCACATGTAATATGAAAAATACGCATTTTAATACCAATAAAATACAGTTTACTGGTAGTCTTATCAAATCTACCCACGACACTTGGATTCAACTGATTCTGCAGATTTTGCAGTGTGCAATAGTTAGAATTAAACAGTTAGGCAAATTGATGCGAAAATTTACAGATTTCTTATTTATTGCTTGTGGTTCCTAAATGAAATGCTAAAACAAAAATGTAAGGTCCTAGAGGCAATGAGATGTCCCTAACCTACAAAAGGCCGTTTAGTTTATATTTTTACCATTTTTCTCTGATTTATGCCGAATTTTAATCGGGAAATTAGGATTAGGGTTTTTGAATGTGATGGGCGAGTCTATTTTAAAAATAGGGGTGTAACCTGTAAAATCTCTTAAAAATACAGATTTCATGGCCATAAATCTAGTTTTAGATTAGTATTCGTTCAATTTAGGGTTGTGGTAGTGTGATATTCGTCCAGGGTTAAGAATGTAGCTGGGTTACATTCGTCCAGAGTTAAGAGTGCAGTTGCAAAATTTGGGTTTTTGGGGTTTTGGATGAATGGGGTGGGAGTTTGAGTGGGAGTTTAGGGCTGTTCGGAGTGGCGAGTCATTGGGGTGGAGTAGGAGCATTAATTTTTAATTACTCAATGTCTGGACGGTTATGAGTGGGGCCCGTCCCATCTCAAACAGTCGTTGCGTCAATTTTGTTGCCCCGGCTTCTTGATGGATACTTTCACTGGAAACGTTTGGAGCGTAAAAACAGCATTTAACCCACCAAACTGCTCGTGCTTAATACTCGTGTATCCTCTCCAAATCGATACTGACAACCTTTTATTAAGCAACACCCCTTTTTTCTCCAATCCCCTACCTTACAACCTTGCCCCCAAACTCACTAGCGACCCCTACATCAAACTTCTCAATCCTCCCATTTGCTATTATTCAATTTTACCCACTTTCTATTCATCTGTTTAACCTGAAAAAATTTGTCTGGACGTAACGTAACCTAAGGAATGTTTTGGGAAATTTGCGCAATGTGGTGGCGCCACCTAGTGCCCATTTTTAGAACTAAAAATAATTTTTACAGGGTTTCATATATTGTTGCACCACTATATGCATTTTTTACTGCTTCGCCTGTTGAAGTCAGATGTGCCTGAATTTTTTAGTAGCATTGCAGGGGTATATGGAAGTTAGTTAAATTCAGTGGCGCCACCTAGTGCCCATTTTTGGAACTAAAAATAATTTTTACAGGGTTTCATATATTGTTGCACCACTATATGCATTTTTTACTGCTTCACCTGTTGAAGTCAGATGTGCCTGAAATTTTTATTGGCATTACAGGGTTATATGGAAGTTAGTTAAATTCAGTGGCGGCACCTAGTGGCCATTTTTGGAACTAAAAATAATTTTTACGGGTTTTCATATATTGTTGCACCACTATATGCATTTTTTACTGCTTCACCTGTTGAAGTCAGATGTGCCTGAAATTTTTAGTAGCATTGCAGGGGTATAAGGAAGTTAGTTAAATTCAGTGGCGCCACCTAGTGGCCATTTTTGGAACTAAACATAATTTTTACGATGTTTATATATTGTTGCGCCGCTGTATGTATTGTTCACGACATCACCTGTAGTAGTCAGATGTGCCTGAAATTTTTAGTAGCATTGCAGGGGTATAAGGAAGTCAGTTAATTTTAGTGGCGCCACCTAGTGAGTGTTTTAGGAAGTAAAAATATTTTTTTTACTCTGTTTCACGTATTTTTGCGCTTCATTATATATTTTTTATTAGATCACCTGTAGTAGTCAGATGTGCCTGAAATTTTTAGTAACATTGCAGGGGTATAAGGAAGTTAGCTACATTTAGTGGCGCTACCTATTGAGTGTTTTTGGAACTAAAATAAAGTTTTAGCTATAATTTTTATGAATTTGTGGGGAATGCAAACTGTTTTGTATTTTTTACTTGATCACCCGTATTAGTCAAGTGTGGTTGAATTTTTTAGTGACATAGCTAGGCTAGAATGAAGTTAGTTAAATGGAGCAGCGCTACCTAGTGAGTATTTTTGGAACTAAAAGTAATTTTATTTGCAGTATTTTCATTAATTTTGATGGGAAAATATTTTATAAGTTTATGTTGGCTACTTTTTGTAGTTTACTATGAGTTTTATCTGTTACTAGTTACTAGGTTAGCTAATAGTGATTAAAGTAAAGTGTTTGTACAGATACGAACTTAATTATTAGTGGTGAGAAATCGGTGAGAAAAAGTTGTCCTTGAAAAATGTGATTATTTATCGATTGGGATCTATCTTTACAAAGGAAGGTTTATTGACATTGACACACCCACTATCAGACTAACATTAGGACGATATCAGGGGCAAAATCCAACATTTGTCCACGGCTGATCGTTGACTGTAAGGGAATGTTGATAGCAATAAAGGAGTTGACATTAATAAAATATTTTCAAACTGGACTTTGAATTATTTTAATTATTTATCAATAATCCTAATTATTATTTAATATTCATACAATGTTGACTGTAAGGAAAATCTTATGCTTCGCAAGGGATGTTAGTTGGCTATATTGGAATGTTGCTTATAAAAGAATTTGTTGACTATAGATATAGTATAAATTTATAAAAATTATGCAACATTTTAATATTTATAGGATTAATATTGTTTTTAAATGTGTTGACTATAAGGGAAATCTCTAGCTTAGCAGTCTCAATACAAAATTCAGCTAAAGTTGATTGTACGTAAAGTTGATTATAGGGGATCGAATTGATAATTGAAATGCACACTTATTTAAAACAGTAAATATATAAATGTTTTTATTTTCCATTTTATATTCCATTTTATATTCCAAAAAATTGTTGACTGTAAGGGAAATCTTATGCATAGCAGTCACCAGTACAGATTGCAGAGTATAAATAAGCGAAAGTTGGCTGTATGTAAAGTTGACTGTATGGGAATTTATTATGGAAAGCATGCACTTCATTAAAACAGTAAATAAAATATCAATAGGATGTTTTTAATTTTAAAATGTTGACTGTATGGAAAACCTTTATTATTTTGAAACAGATATATAATGCAGCAGTTGCTCATGTAAGTTGTCTGTAAGGGAAAAATTATTGTGAGTGAGTTAGCTGTAAAAAAAAAAAACAGTGGAGACTTTGCTCCGAATTGCTCTAATAGTGGAAGCCAAATTTGGAACCTCCATGTAACCTGTCCAATAATATCCACTGAGTCCATTGCATGATCTTGCTTCTTAACACCCACTTTTTTCCACCTCCAAGAGGGGGAATAAGGGGGGGGGGAGGGGGATAAAGCATAAGCATGCCAGTCTTCATTTCACCATTTGCCAGCTCCTGGTCCGGGTGTTTCGGGTGTAACTCAGTGTTCACCCCTGTCCCGCTAGTTCCCCCCACCCCTCAATGCCCCCCTCACTTGCCCCCTTACCTTCCACAAACTGCTGACAACTTGGAATGGTGCAACAGGTTGTGTTGGTGCTCAGAAGCCAGGTGGTGCATCTTGCCCCTTTACCCAATTTTGCTCGAAATTTGGGTAACAGGATTTGACACCCACGCAACCACCTTGCAGGACCTTGCAGGGGCAGGCACCCAACAACGAACCCTGCAAAGGGCCCCCTTTTTTAAAGGGGCACAACGCTGAAATGCAAATGTTTCCACCTGGAAATCCAGGAAGGATAAATGTTGCAAGTTGTGAACGGGACTTACTGTGGTTTGGTATGACTCCTGATGAAATAGGTAAGCTTAACTTCAAGTGTTCCGTTCGAAATATGTACATTAACATTCGAAATGATGCATACTTTAATGCAAATAAGTATTACGAATTTATGTGAATTAATACGTAATTTTTAAACTGCCCCTAATCCAATTTTTCCCTGAAATTTCTGCTAATTATAACAATTTACAAACTTATAAGGTCAGGAAGTTTTTAATTTTGTAAAGTCAGGGAGTTGTTTTAGAAATGTGTATATAGTCATGGAATTTGAAATGTGTTAAGTCAGGGAATTATTTATATAGCATGCAAAGTTAGGGAATTTCTACACAAATTTGAGCAATAATCTGGGAATTTTGTAAAATATCAGGGAATATTTGTAGAATATAAGGAAAAATCTGGAAAACCTGGGAAATATTGCAGAATTTATGAGGAAATTTGTTTAATTTAAGGAACAATTTGTAGAATTAAGGTAAAAATTTCGCTAACTTATAGCGAACCATTGGTTTAATTTAGGGAAAAAGAATTGTTTAATTTAGGACACAAAATTTGTTTAATTTAGGAGAAAAAAATTGTTTAATTTATGCAAACATTTGTAGAATTTAGGGAGAAATGTGTTTAATTAAAGAAAAATGTGTTCAATTTAGGAAAAAATGTTCAGTTAAGGAAAAAATCTGTTTCATTTAAGGACAAATGTCTAAAATTTAGGGAACAATTTGTAGAACTTAGGTACAAATTTCTTTAACTTAGGGAACCATTTGTTTCATTTAAGGAATATATGTGTTCAATTTAGGAAAATTCTTTAATTTAGGGAGAAATGAGTTTAATTTAAGAAGAAATGTGTTCAATTTAGCAAAAATTGCTCAATTAAGGAACAAAATGGTTTCATCTAAGGAAAAGTTGGTTTAATTTAAGGAACAATTTGTATATTTTAGTTACATATTCCATTAACTTAGGAAACCATTTGTTTAATTTAGGGAACAATTTGTATATTTTAGGTACATATTTCTTTAACTTAGAAAACTATTTGTTTAATTTAGGGAAAACTTGTTTCATTTAGGAAAAAATGTTCAATTTAGGCAAAAATTGTTTTATTTAGTGTAAACTTTTTTAAATTGATAAAAAAATCTGGAAAAACTGGGAATATTTGTAGCATGTAAGGAACGATCTGGGAAAGTTTGTAAAATTGAAAGAGAACTCTGGAAAGCCTGGGAATATTCGTACAATTTATGGAAAACCTGGGAAAAATATTTGTAAAATTTAAGGAAAAGTTTTAGAACTTTGCGAAAAAGCTGGAAAACCTGGAAATAGTGTTATAATTTTATTAGAAATCCTTCAGTTTTAGAAAAGTGTATTGGAATTTTATGACAACTATCTGAAGTCAGGGAGAATATTAGGAAATTGGAAATTTTTGATCGCAAAGACGCGAAGTCTTTCGAGACGCGCAAGTGGATATCGCGGACCATGTCCATTTTTCCATCTTAATGAAGCTTAATTAGGACATGAGTGCGTGGTCAGGGAGGAAGGCGATTGTCGACTTGCAACCGATAAGCAACAATTACACTGCAGCCATGTAATTGCAATATCCTGGCAATTGAAGGCAACATTAAAAAGTGCAGCGGAGTTGGTTGGATGCATGGGAAGCGGACGAAAGCGTTTAGCCATGCAATATTTCTTTTCTCTCCTAGCTCCTCTTTTTATATATCTTCTTCTTGATTGCCATTGCCCACAGAATATTACCATGTCATGTATCGAAGCCACGTCACACTGCCAAATCGCCACTCGTTAATTGGGCAGCGGAGAACAGGACGTAATTCAAGACGTAATTGCAGCATGCTTAGCTAAACACGTGATCTTTGGCTTGTGTTTGCTTGATTACATGCAAGGGAGCACAATATGTTGCAGTAGATGTTGAAACTGCCAAGGAACTGCTAAAAACTAACAAGAAACTACCAAAAACTACATGGAAACTACCAAAAAACCACCTGAAAACTACCAAAAACTACCTCAAAACTACTTTAAAAACTACCAAAAACTACTTGTAAACTACCTGTAAACTACCGAAAACCCACCTGGAAACTACCAAAAAAACCACCTGAAAATGACCAAAAAACTACCTCAAAACTACTAAGGAACTACCAAGAAACTACCAAAAGCTGCATGGAAACTACCAAAAACAACCTCAAGACTACTAAAAAACTACCAAAAAACCACCTGAAAACTTCCAAAAAAAATAAATCAAAACTACTTTAAAAAACTTCCTAGAAACTACCAAAGACTACCTGTAAACTACCGAAAACCCACCTGGAAACTACCAAAAAACCACTTGAAAACTACCAAAAAAAGTACTAAGAAACTACCAAGAAACTACCAAGAAAACTACCAATAAACTACCAAGAAACTACCAAAACCTACCAAGTAACTGATGAGAAAACTACCAAATATGACCCATAAAAATAACACACTAATCAACACAACACCCAACACTACACAACACACTTCTCAACACACTACTCAACATACTACACAGCACATTGATGAACACACTCCTCAACACACTGCCCAAAGCACACTACTCAATAAACTGATCAAAACACTACGTAACACGCACTGCTCCACACACTTTTAGCACAATATACTCAACACATTGCTCAACGCACTGTTTATAACACCATTCAACACATTTGCTCAACACACTACTCAACACGCACTACTCAACACACTGCTAAACACACTACTCAACACACTGCTCAACACACGACTCAACACACTTTTAGCACACAATAATCAACACACTGCTCAACGCACAGTTTATAACGCCACTCAACACATTTACTCTACACACTGTTCAGCACTCTACTCAACACACTGTTCAGCACTCTACTCAACACACTGTTTATAACTCTACTCAACACATTTGCTCAACACGCTACTCAACACTGCTCAACGCACACTGCTAAACACACTACTCAACACACTTCTTAACACATTACTCAACACACTGCTCAACAAACTACCCAACACTCTACTCAACACATTACTCAACACTGCTCAACACACTAATCAACACGCTGCTCAACACACTGCTCAACACACTACTCAACACTACTTAACACACTACTCAACACGCTGCTCAACACACTACTCAACACGCTGCTCAACACACTACTCAACACTACTCAACACATTACTCAACACACTGTTCAACACACTGCTCAACACGCTGCTCAGCACACTACTCAGCACACTGCTTAACACACTACTCAACACTACTCAACACATTACTCAACACACTGCTCAGCACACTTTTAGCTCACACCACTCAATACACTGCTCAACACACTAATCAACACGCTGCTCAACACACTACTCAACACTACTCAACACTACTCAACACATTACTCAACACGCTGCTCAACACACTAATCAACACGCTGCTCAACACACTACTCAACACTACTCAACACATTACTCAACACTACTCACCACGCTGCTCAACACACTACTCGATAACACACTGCTCAAAACATTTCTCATCACGCACTATTGGACACGCAAACGCAGTTTTTGTTATGTCCAAAGTTTCCACGGTGCTGTGCAATGAAAAATAGCCGTGAGTTGCGATGAAGTGGCATTTTTCAATTCGGGCCAATACCTTTATGTGTTGTGTGTGTTGGTGAATGGATGCACCATTAAGAGCTGGGAACAGAAGCGTCACTACTGCACCAGAGATGCGTGTAAGGGCTTGGCGCATTGAACATTGAAAAGGGAGAACAAACACTTGATGCCCTTTCTTTCTCTCAAAAACCTTTCTCCACTAGCACATTTGTTTTCTTTCCTCTGGTTTGGGTCCAAGGGGCCCCTGAGGAGCTACCAAGAGGAACTGTGCTGGTCCTAAGGCCTTTGTCCAGTTGCTCGATGAAAGAGAAAAGAGGGCCTCGCTGCATAGGTCATCATGGGGTCATGGTTAGCGAACTAATGAATAGGATCGTTCGAGTGGAACGCTTAGGGGGGGAGCGTCCATAAATTATGTAATGGCAAACGTTTATGTGTCACCATACGTTTACAGTATAAGGGTAACGTTTGATATTTCTACAGGAGTTGTGCAGGGTTATTCCCAAACATATCTGACTGTTGTTGACTTAATATAAGCCATAGTTTGTTGACTGTAAGGGAAATTCAATAATTTAATAATGAAATATAAATTGTTTTAAGTGGTAACTTATACTAATTTTGAACTAAAAATTTACTGTTTGGAGAGTTGAATAATTTTCACAGTTGTTTACTGTAGGAGAAAGCTTGCTGGAGAGGATAGTTGACTGTATAAAAATTATTACATATTAGAAAGTTGCCTAAAATGAAAATCTGCCCAAATTAGAGAAATTACAAAGTCCTTTCTATGTAAATTCCAATATTTAATTGATAAATTATACTGTCTCTTGTAAATTCCAATAGTTAATTTTTCTAATTGTAGTTGATTGTAGGGGAATGTACTGTCTAGAATAGTTGACTGTATGAGACGTTGAACAATTTAGGGAAATAACCCTGTCTTTTATAATTTAATCCAAGATTTAAATTAATTGTTTTACTGCAGTTAGCAGTTTAGAAGGGTGACTGTAGTGGAAGTTAACCCCGGAGGGTAGTTGACTGTGGAAAAAGTTATTGTCAGGGGATAGTTGACTGAATGAAATGTTTAATTTATTGGCAAGTTGTCTAAAAAGAAAGTTATGACTGTCTAAAAATAAAAATCTGCTTAAATTACAGAAATTAGCCACGCCCCACTTCCGGTTTTGTACGACCAATCACAGGAGGGTAGAAATTAGCCACGCCCCTCATTTGTCGTTGTGACGTCACTTCCGGTCACCATAAGCCATACTATACTACTCACTGTCTTAAATTGTAAAATCTGACTTAATTGTTTTTATTGTGCACAGTTAGCTGTTGATTGAGAAAGTTGACTATATATAGTAGTAGAAAGTTAACTCTAGAAGATTGTTGACTGTATGAAAAGTTTACTATATATTAAAGTTGTCTGTAAGGAAAATTTGCTTTAAATCATAAAACTGGGTTTTTCTTTCTTTACTGCAGGTTACCATTATTTCCTGTCGACTGTAATAAAAGTTGCCTGTACGTTTATTGTTGACTGTAACGAATAGTTCACTATGCTTGCATAGTTGACTGTATTGCATCCAGGAGCCCACCATGAAAGAGTAAAGAGCACATTGTCAGTGTTTGAAAGGAATAAAAGAATTCCTGGGACACACTCACAACAAAATACCTCGTACATAATATCTGAACGCTCCCTTTTAATGGTCCCATCGTCTCCTAGCAACCAGTATGCAAATGCCCCAGGTGTTGCGGTGTACGCTATGATGGGTCGCGCCCAGTTTCGGCCCCCAATCTTGCTTTTTGTTGACACTCACTAACCAAACCACCCTCTTGTGTCTCGTTTGTCCTTTCGCATTACTCCCCATTCCCCCCTCCCCTACCCCCTCCCCTGCCCCCCCCTACCCCCTCTCATTCCCTGCGTGTTGCTTACTCGTTCCAGAACAAAAGCCCGCTATGGATGACCCCTCCTTTTGCTCGAAATCCAAGAGGGAGTTACTTCTTTACACCCAACTTCTCTTTTTTCCACCTCCTTCTCATTGGGCCCTTTACAAAGATGGACCTTTTTCTATGGAACTATCGATATACCCAGTAAGGTACAGCGAAACAAAAACTGAAAATGGGTGGTGGGTGAAAGGGGGGGGGGGTTGATGGGAACAATTGTTGAAAGGGGAGGAATGAAAGATTTTGTGATTCGGAGCTCCGAACGAACGGACCAAGTGGACCATGCATTTCTCTTTGGTCCAAGGGGCCCCTATATCGAACCCCTGGTTAAGCTTCACGCATGGAATGTGAACATAATTGTCTTCATTAAGGCAGATAAAAGCTGGGAATTCGGTGTTGGTCATGGCTGTCAGTCAAGATTAGGCAGGCAAGTGAAATCAGTGGCAGCAAAAGTTTTTCTTCTTCTTCCTTCTTCTTTTTCTTCTTCCTTCAACTCCCAACTCTCTTGAAACGTGTTTGTTACGAGCTGCTGTCATCAGTTCGGTTTATCGGACTTCATCCCTTGATGCCCCCCCTAACCCCCCCCCCCCCAAATACTGACATTTAAGCAGTTGAACACACCCACAAGAGACCACCCTAAAATGAGCTTTTTCAACATTTTTGTTTTTATTTCAACGAAAAACTAATTAAAAATACTCAAAAGTTTTAATACAGTCAAACCTGTCCATGGTGGAAACCTGCTTGTAGTGCAAACCTGTCTTTGGTGTATATAAATCAACCTGCCTATGGTGGAAACGTTGACTTATTTGCTTTGAAACACCTCTTTATGCAGGTAAAACCTGTTTATGTTGGAATCTTTGTTTGTAAGTCAATTAAAATTCCACCATAGACAGGCTTCACTACTGTATTCATTCAGCCACAAATGCAACACCTTGTATAAAAAGTTAATGGCAACGTTTAATGAGGCTACAGTGAAACCTGTCTGTGGTGGAATAAACTTAATAAATAAATAATGACAGCTTTCCACAATAAACAGGTTGGTATCGTTAATAAATTCCGCCATAGATAGGTAAAAACGTGGGAGGTGTTTCTTCAGCTTTAAAGGTGTTTTTAAGGTGTATTGTAAGTAGTTCAAGTGAGTGTACACCATTATCTCTCCACTGTTTATTAGTAATGAATTGAATCTGGAATTTTATTTGGTATTTTATTTGGAGTCGAAATGGTTGAGAATAATATTTTTAGAACGGTTTGGGTGCAAAGTGTGGTGTCTGGTGTTGCGTCACTGAGCTCCGAGTGACCCCTACTTGTTAATTAGCCCCTCCCCTTCGCCCTCCCCCTCCTCCTCCCCCTCCTTCACTCTTGTCTTTGTACACACTCTGCATCTCCACTTGTGTGGACAGCCGTTGCTAAAACAGGGCCGATCGACGGCACACAGGAGTAGGTTCAAGTGAGTGTAGAGGGGTGTTGGGTAGATTGACTCTCTCTCTCTCTCTCTCTCTTTCCCTCTCACACTCTCATCCACTCACTGTCTACTCATTCAGAGCTGGGCTTTTACTGAGGCGAAACGCAAGAGTGAGAGACAAAGGAGATGTAATGCGGAGATGCCGAAACGTTGTGCATGCTTGTTCGTAGCGAGGACACGAGTGACAACGACCAGGGTG
Organism: Glomeris hexasticha; assembly: GCA_034695945.1. Lineage (NCBI taxonomy): Eukaryota > Metazoa > Arthropoda > Diplopoda > Glomerida > Glomeridae > Glomeris > Glomeris hexasticha. The sequence goes on from JAQIWR010000204.1 coordinate 19,405, forward strand.
TGGTGTAAAGTAAAGGTGTACGGTGTTCAAGTGCACCTTCAATGAACTGTCCACTCGCATGGGATTGCGCAGCACGTTGCGCTTGCCGAGGCAGAGGCCGAGGACGTGCCGCCGTCGACGGCTTCGTCTTCGGCCTCGAGACCGCGGAAGGCCTCCGGAAACCTGCCTTGGTAAGTTTGGTTGATTTACACCCTCTTTACACCCTTGCTACACCCTGCTTACACCCTGTAGAAGTGTAGCAAGGGAATGCCATGTGGTACGGGTGTCCGCGAGATGCAATCGCTCGCGAACGGATTGCGAGAGTAAAGTGTAACTTGGCAGTGTTATTCTCGTTGTCTCACACCCTCCTTACACCCTCATTACACCATATTGACACCCTGTAGAAGTGTAGGAAGGGAATGCCATGTGGTATGGGTGTTCGTGAGTTGCAATCGAACAGTTGCAATCGCGCTCGAACAGAGTGCGAGAGTAAAGTGTAACTTGCCATGGTAATTCTCGTTGACTCACACCCTCCTTACACCCTCGTTACACCCTACTTACACCCTGAAAAAGTGTAGGAAGAGAATGGTAAATGGCATGTTTTACGGGTGCATGTGATATTTCCGCTATCGCGGAAAAAGAGTGCGAGAATTAAGTGTCGCAGTTGGGGAAAATATGTGACAATAGCTATACTCCGTGTCAACTTGAGGTAGTAACTGTCAATCATGATGGCAACCACGCCCCCTTCGTATGTGACAAGTATAGTTATACTATTATTGACAGTGTACTATATATGGTCTTGGTGCAATCGCGTCAAATCGAGTGCGCTGCGAAGTATCGAAGAAGGTGTTTCGTGAAAAATTATGTACGAAAACTGCTATACTCGTTGTCAACTTGAGGTAGTAACTGTCAATCATGGTCACAACCACGCCTCCTTCATAGGTGACAGTTTTTTTTAGACAGAAGTGGGCGTGGGCTTTCTGAAAATTCCGGAGTAAAGTTATCGCAACTGGAGATATTCGCTAAAAACTGCTATAGTTGGTGTCAACTCGAGTTAGTAACTGTCAATCATATGTATGCCACGCCCCCTGCATAGGTGACATATAGAACTTATTTTTAGTTTTCTTTTGTTTGTTCTTCAGCCAGTTGCATGCGCGAGTGAATTGTCACATTTGACGAAAATCCCTATAGTTCGTGTTTACTGGTAGTAGGCGTGGCAGCCACGCCTCCAGTATTACAAATTGTAACAAAAAGTTTAATTGGATGTTTAATATGGGTGGGCGTGGTCTGCAATCTCACCAATGTTGTTTCAAGCGAGTGTAACTTTGCAGCAGGTGAAATTTGCAAGTGGGTATCAATGTTTATTTTAACTGTCAGTCATTTTGTCAGCCACGCCTACTACATACAGTATGTTACCTATCATTGCATTACACCTGTCATTTGTGACGTAAGTGGTTTCACTGCAATCTTTCTATCATATCGCGCAAGTCGAACTCTAAAGTATTCGCATATGAAAAGATTCCATAGTTAATTCCAATTTGAGGAAATAACAGTCAACTATACTCAAGCCACTCCCCATGCATCGTCCACCAATCTAAACATCTTTCTATTTTTTCACTATCTTTGTTACAACTATATACTGTGTAATTTTCGATGTTATATTTTGCTGGACAAAAACTTATATAGTCCGTTCAAACTTGAGGAAATAAATGTCAACCATACTCAAACCACGCCCCTTTATCATCCACCAATCAAATCACTACCTTTATTATAACTATAATGTGTAAACCCAGAAATATTACAATTGCAGTTATACACATGCACATTAAAAACTGTTTGCGCGAAGAAAACTTCTATAGTCAACCTCAACTTAAGTAAGCAACTGTCAATCATACTCAAACCACGCCTTCTTTATCACCAACCAATCAGGAAAAAACAGTAATCCTGGATTTCATTTATACTGCGTAAAACCCAGAAAACCATAATTTTCTATGAACGCGCGTTAAGGAACTATTCGCTTGACATAACCTTCTATAGTCCACTCCACCTCAAAGAAACAACTTTCAATCATACTCAAACCCCGCCTCCTTTTATTGTAAACCAATCAGAACATTAACATCGATTTTGAATTTCATTCACGCAGCGTTAACGCTGAAAAATGAAAACCGTAATAACTCTTATTAGTCGCTGACTATTCCAATAGTATTTCGTTTTAGGTACTTATGTCATTGTTGTAGGGTAGGCGTGGCTTATCTTCCAACTTGAATGGAACGGAGTATTTGCAGTTGCTAAATGTTTCCTGTTACAAGTCAAATTTATCACGATGTCCTTCTTTCGGAGCGTCAAAAAAACCAAACTGTCTGCGCATGATCAAGTAGGCTATAGTAAGAACCGGAAGTTGAGGATTTATGGGAGTCACGTCACACTGCACTTAATAAGATGCTTCTTTTTTGTGTTCGTTTCTCGGAGTGATTAGTGTGATTTCGGAGTGAACGGAGTGTTTACGCTGTCTTCGGAGCAAACGGAGTGAAAAACGCTCCGGTGTTGTGGGGCAGTACGTAATATCGGTTTTACGCTTGGACAGGGTAAGGATTAGGTGATGTCTGCGTGGTCACGTGGTAGGGTATCCCTGCTGACCCACAATGCACCGCTCCAACCTCCTCCCCCTGTGGCTTGTCTTCCCTGCCAATCATCGTGATCGTTTAGATTCGCTCTTCTGGCCCAAGGTCTTCCTTCTTTTACTCCTCCACTCGCTGCACTCGTTTAATACGAAGAGTTGCAGACAGCGTGTCTTGGTCGTCACGTGACCTCGTAATCGAATCCCAGGCCAGGCTTGCAACTATCTATCAGTGCCTGGTGTTGTTTTAATCCCAGCTCTGTTCTGAACGACCTCACCAACACCACTGTTTCCCATTAGTGATCCCACTTACCCCGTACTATCACTACGCCTTCAAACAATAAATACACCTTTACTTAAACCTCAAAAACACCCTTTTCACACCTGAAATACACCTTGCTCACACCTCATTCACACCTCCTTAACATAATGAATTAGCGCTAACTATAATTGCGGTTACAGTTGTCGTAATGGGATTCGCAAAGTAAACCAACGACAAGTGTAATGCGCATGTGCATCCTATAATTACACCTCATTTACACCGAGCAGTAATACCTAATCCTCTTCCTTAGTATAGTTAATTAGAAATAAAAATAATTACGGTTAAATAAGTCGTAATGTGATTCGCAAAGTTAGCGAACGACACGTTCAACTTTCAATTATGTGTATCCTAGACTTCTTACACCTCCAAAACACCTTACTTACACCTCATTTGCACTTAGCATTATGACCTAATCCTCTTCCTTTGCATACTTAATATTATAATTTAAAATAATTGCGGTTAGAATAGTCGCAATGTGATTCGCAAAGTAAGCGAACGACGGGTGCAACTTTCAATTATGTGTATTCTAGACTTCTTACACCTCAAAAACACCTTACTTACACCTCATTTTCACTGAGCATTATGACATAATCCTCTTCCTTTGCATACTTAATATTATAATTTAAAATAATTACAGTTAGAATAGTCGTAATGTGATTCGCAAAGTAAGCGAACGACACATATGCAACTTCAAATTATCTGTATCCTATAATTACACCTCAAAAACACCTTACGTACACCTTACTTACACTTGAAATTATGATCTAATCTCCTTCCTTAATATACTTCATTATAATTAAAAACAATTACGGTTATAGTAGTCGTAATGTGTTTCGCAACTTTTGCAAACGACAAATATGTAAAGTATTAACATGTAACAATGATTATTTTAAATAGTGTATCTTAACAAAATCTTGAAATTAGTATTTGGCGGCCATTATGACAGTCAGACTATGTCAATGTAGGTGCATTTTAACTGATGTAATGGTGGAAGAATTATTTCGCGAAAAAGTTGTCGATAAGAATTCACAGATTCGTATATTCTGAATGATGTTAGTTAGCAGCCATTACACCAGTCAGAACGATCTTAGGTAACTGACTGGTGCAATGGCTGCTTTAAAATATTAGTATGTTTGTGAGGGAAAGTCATTAAGCAGGTCATATGCATATTAATATGAAAATAATGCTGTTATTGTTTTTAATATTATTGCCACTACACTTAAACCTGCCAATGGTGGAAACTGTCAATGGTGGAAACTGTCTTTGGTGGAATGTTTTTGATTCTTTGAGATTCCACCATAAGCAGGTTTCCACGTATAAAAATTACTGCACAACATGTTATGATGTAAAATGTAATGTAAAATAGATAAATTAAATTAATAACTTAAATATCATATTAATTTATGATTGATTGCTGGTCACGTGGTCTTGTATAAATGAGGGGAATAAATGACTCTAATCCAGGAAATGCCGTACATTTTTGTCCTCAGAAGTCATGAGAAAAACTTGGCAAAAGTCTGCAAATGGAAAGTTGCCTGTATAGAGACAATATGGAGTATTAGTGAAATTTTTGTTTTTTGTTGTTGTTTTTTATTTTTGTGCTTCATGTTTTTTCAGTAATTTTTGTACTATTGCAAGTCAGCGTTTTTAAATGCATGGACTGTACTGTTCTGTTGAGGGGGGAGATTTTTGCCTGTTGCGTCATCCCAGTTTAGCCTTCACAAATAAGAAAAGAGAATAATGTGAATGTAGGCTAATTACGTTTAAAAACTTGTGCCTTTTGTCGCATTGCATGCAAGTCATCCAATGTCTGTGTAATTTCCAGCCAAGAAACACTGGCACAACACTAATTGCACCCTTATTTCATAATAATAACGTCCACACAACATATTGCCACCCATTACATTATTTCTTTCCCCAATTCTTGAAACCTCCCAGTGGCGGAATGTGCTATTTTTTCCTGATTTTAAAATTCCCTAAAACCCGCACAGATTTCCACAACACACATATTCAACCATAAACAGATTCTACAATAGCCAGAGTTCCACAGTACACAGATCCCACTTTAAATATATTCCACCATAGACAGGTTGCACTGTAATATGAAAAATATTTTAGAAATTTAGGATTTATGCAGGGATATATTTCTAAAACTATAAGGAACATTTTGCAGTCAAATTTGAATAGTTCCAGCTCTGACAGGTTGGTGCCTTGTACAGATTCCTGTACTAACAGGTTAAACTGTACAAAAAACTGCTAGGAGTGGAACCTCCCAAAGCAGGAAAACCGTCAAAGCAGGGGTCCCAAAAAATTAAAACTTAATGATGTTATAATGCCTTGTTCGTGGTGTCAACCTGTTTAGGACGGAAAATCTGACAAAGACGGAAAACAGTTCGGTTTTCATGGGATTCCAGGTTAGACAGGTTGCATTAAAATATAGTTGTACAATTTCTTTAAAAATGGGATTTTAATTTTATTTTAATTTAATATATCTCAATTTATCACTTAATTAAACCTTATTGTTAGTATAACTATTTCAAAAAATTAGTATGCACATAAATAGTAGTTGGAGCATGTTCTCCAATGTTATTTCGAACATATATTATTGCATTGTTGGACATGCGGCGTTTATTCAAAACCTCCCTCAAATAGCTGCTCTAAATTTGTCTCTTTTCTAGGTTATCAAACAAGTTTCATTGTACGTAATTACATAACAATTTTTTAAAAATAGTGTATGATTAATTAGTAGTTGGAACATGTTCTCCAATGTTATTTCGAACATATTGCATTGTGGGATATGCGGCGTTTATTCAAAACCTCCCTCAAAAAGCTGCTCTAAATTTTTCTCTTTTCTAGGTTTTCAAACAAGTTTCATTGTACGTAATTACATAGCAATTTTAAAAAATTAGCATAAGCTTAATTAGTAGTTGGAACATGTTCTCTAATGTTATTTCGAACATTCTGCATTGTGGGATATGCGGCGTTTATTTAAAACCTGCCTCAAATAGCTGCTCTAAATTTCATTATTTAAAGTCTTAAGTAAATTTGTATTGTAATAAATACGTAATTGTATTTTTAATTCCACTACATGTACATACACATAGGTAGCATAATTCTATGTATATGTATAGAATACATGGTGATTCAAAATGATTTGAACATTTTAAGAGATTTATTACAGGGTAAAACTGGATTTGAAGAGTGTAATTGCATCGAAATGAGTAACCCTGTGCTTTTGTTTGGTATATATATGTGTGTGTGTGTGTGTGTGACTTGATGATGGAAATAATTATGCGTTAAGTGTATCCTGTTACAGAGTGGAGCAGAAGGGAGAGTTACACACAGTTGGTGGGCGGTTGCGTGCCTAATCACATTCGTAACTACTATATGAGCATGCTGAGCTCTTTTGTCCTGCTTAATGCGCTTCTTAATCATAATCTGGCCTTCGGTTGCCGATAAATGGCGTTATTCACCCACTTTCAACTCTTATCCTACTCAATGCACCCATTATTCGGACGCCATATCATGAGCAGATGGCATTATATATGCGTCTATATTTACACCCATTTTTTACACCCGTTTTTTCCTC
>JAQIWR010000205.1:0-25879 GCA_034695945.1 Glomeris hexasticha
CACATGCATGCATATTCAGAAGTTTTTCATTGAACTATTCAACAATTCAGAGGGGACTACTTTTTTGGTGGCAGCTCGTAGGGTAGCGCACAGGTCTGGCCAATCGGAAGGCATTTTGATTTATAAACCTTGAGGTTGGACGCACTTTACAAGTAGCACAGTGAAACCTGTCCACGGTGGAAATTCATATCACCAGATAATTATTTTCCGCCATACAGAACGTTTTTAAAGATATGAATCATGCTGTAGTACATCAATGGATTAAAAAAGCCAAATATATTCCACCATACGCAGCTTCGGTTTAAATGAGTTTTCACCGTAGACAGGTTTCATTGGAAGTTTTCATTGTAGGCAGGTTTCCACCACAAACAAGTTGAATTAAATTTTAATTTTTCTCCATAGGCAATTTTCCAACATAAGTTTTTTAAAAATAATATTTCGTTAATTTGTCATAAAAAACAACTTTTTTCCCACCGTAGACAGGTTTCTGCTATAGACAGATTTGACATTTTCCGCCGTAGACAGATTTCAACGAATGTGTCCACCACTGACAGGTTTTCCAACATTTAGTGCAAGAAATGTAAGTATATTCCACCTTTAACAGCTTTCCTTCCACCTTTGGCAGGTTTTCCCCATCCATGAGGCTTTTACGATGCATCCTATTATCTGAATTTATTTCATTTTCGGTGGCTGATAATAATATTTGTTGGTTATGTATTTTGTACTCGTTGGCTTCGTGGTACTTAACAATAATAATTATTTGATGTTGTTGTCATGGAAACGTAGCGCCAAAAGGTCGACTTCATTACGATTATCGCGATCGTGTCTAATAATCTTCGCTGAATTAATTTTAAAGTCAACCAAGTAAGAAATAACGCAAATATGTCACATTTAATAAACTCTTTTATTGTACTGCGATCACTCGATATTTTCTCCAAAATGATTCAAAATTTCGAAAATCGCATTACTCTTTACTTTTCCTCGTTTTTGTTATTGTTGTTATATGTATAGTGTGAATTCCAAGATTAAATAATACTGTAGTACAAGGAGCGGAAATGAAAACTTCTGGGAAAAAGAAAATCCAAGTAACCGGTGACGTCACTGGTTACGCGCCCACAAACAACAAACCGTATTTTTGAATTTCTTTTTCGGATTTCTTTCTGGGGCACCGGGTCTAAAAAACAGTGTCACTTTAAAATACTTGCACCAAATTCATACCTGTAAAAGTTATTACCTGACAACTATGTAACGATTCCTGTTGCAATAATTACTACAGACGAAAACATTTCCGAGTAAACAGTTTTAATTCTATTTTATATGACCTTGCATTTGCTTATTTAGGCCAAGTAATGTATTGCACTGTAACCTGTCTAAGATGGAATCGCAGGTGACGGGAATAACTTTCCGCCATAGACAGGTTGTCCAGCATACAGTCTAGTACAGTGAAATCGCAAAAGCATTTAAAAGTTTCCAGCATAAACAGTTTTTTTATTATTAATAAATCATGTTTGCAATTAATACTCATAAAAATTACATTTTCCGCCTTAGACAGGTTTTCATCGTAGACAGATTCCACCATTCTGTGAACCTATTTTCTCCCTAATATAACATTTTTTGTTCTGAATATACGGTACAACTCATTGCACTCAACTGTTTTCAAATCATAGTATATACCGAAACCGCATTCAAGGTTGCACCAATCAGTTGGTTAAACGTGAGAGGAAAATAATACAAACGATGCCTTAACCAATCACGGATCGCGATGTAATAACACGTGACATTTGGCTTTATTGCGGGAGTGGTCCAAACCAATTAGGCACCGTCAATATTTGATTTAGGCCCCATTTTAACAATGTCAACGGTGCAACCTCGAATGCGGTTTCGGTATAGTTAAAAAATAATTGGATATTAAAAAAAATACTGTTCAATATTTTATTAAAACGGATCGGTTTCCTCCTTCCTTACAATTATATTTCTGACAATTCTAAAATGCACCAAGGTCAAATAAATAAACATTCTTTATTGAAGCAAAAAAATCTCAATTTTCTTGACAATAACTTCCTTGTTACTAAAGTAATAAATTGTAATAACATACTGTATACGGACAAATGATTTATTTCAGTGCCTAAGAAATAGTAACAATATTTATTTTATATTACTTGGCTAAATAATTACACAATAACTATTAATTTACCTGCCTGTGGCGGAAACTGTACCGTAGAAACCTGTATACGATGGAAAATTAGACTTTTTAACACCATTACCATGATTTGTATTTTAAAAACCTGCGTATGGTTGAAAATTGAATATTTTTAAAAATATACGACAATATTAGATATACATTTCCAAAAACCTGCATGTGCTGGAAAAAGAAATCTACGGTGAAAACTTACCAATCCTTCGCGATTACAATTCACAATACCTGCCAATGGCGGAAAAATTTGTTGTGTAATATTGACAGCATGATTTACGTTTTAAAAAACCTTTTTATGCTGGAAAACCTACCTATTATGGGAAATTTAAGTACAGTACATGCCTAAAACCTTCATATGACGGAAAAATATGTCTATTATAGTAGAAAATATATCATTTTTGGAAAATTGACAGTATTATTGGTTATTCGCACAAAAAATAAAACTCTTTACCTGATGGAAAAACTTTGCGGTCCTTTCAAAAATTTGCGATTCCACCGTAGACAGGTTTCTCCATGTGAACTATTTTCTAATTCACTTTTGCACGTTATAGTTAGTCATTTTAATTGTTTTTTACGTTTTCAAAAAGAATAGAGAAATTGAAAAAAATAAAATAATTCAGCTTTAATTCAATTTTTACATTATGTGGTTATATTGTTATTATTACTCATAATTATTGATATATTTATCAAAATGGTTTCTCTTTATTTGATAGGTTTGTTTCCCCGCATGTCATCTATTATTTTATTAAAGCGAGTTTTTGGAGGAAGGAACTGGTTTGCGGGCGGGTGGGGGGAGGTGTGCTTGAAGTCGGACATTTGGGGGGGGAGTTGGTGGTGATTTTCGCGAGATGACGTCAGAAATGTTCTAGCTTTTAGCAATGAGCTATAATACCTTCGGTATTATAGCTCATTGCTTTTAGTATATAAGGATTATGGAATCTCTGTTGCGGAATTCCGAGATTCCAATTGGAGTTATAACCAGTTCCATAATAAGTAAATCTCACAGAACGTATTCTGGAACACAACAGTTAGCAAAACCATTCACAGATGGCGCTTAAAAAACGCATCACATAAAGTGCTTCTGCACCATCAGTTTTGAGTAATTGTAATAATGTTTCACCTTCATTGTACTAATTCAGTGATGCTCTACAACATTCAAATTGGAACATGTGCATTCCGAGCAACGGTTCCAAAGATGGAGAACCAATGACCTTCAAGACGCTGTCCAAGGTCATTCTAAATGGCATTTTCGGATTCCTCACAGGTGACTTCCTATTCAAATGTGAGATAGTTTTTATCCTAATTGCCACCGTTTTATTTATATAAATTAAGGCCCAGACTTTTAGGACACCCTGTATGTATAATGGGTTTTATTTTATTAATTGAGAATTGTATTTATTTTGCAGTTAGTCTAATCGGAGTGGATGTGGGAAATACAGGCACAAGGATCAGTCGATTTGCCAACTATTTGCGAAATCTACTCCCATCCACGGACACTACTGTCATGGAGTTGGCATCAAAGGCTGTTGGAAGAGTAGCTCTTGCAAGTGGAACGTACACTGCAGAGTATGTGGAGTTTGAGGTGAAACGTGCTTTTGAGTGGCTCAGCAATGACAGGCATGAAGGACGCAGACATGCTGCAGTACGTATACCTAAATGTGTTTTAAATTTAAATTTTGCAAGATTTCTGTACCGAATTCACACCATTTCAGGTATTGGTCCTTAAAGAGTTGGCCATGTCCACACCGACATTCTTTTTCCAGCAAGTTCAAATGTTCTTCGACACTATCTTCAATGCTGTCCGTGATCCCAAAGTTAGTGAAGTAATAGCTGTGTTCTCTTTGACTTGTTTTGTTAATTTGTTTCTACGTAGCCGGTCATCAGAGAAGGAGCAGTTGCGGCTCTGCGAGCCGCCTTAGTTGTCACGGCTCAAAGGGAAACAAAAGAAACACAGAAGCCGCAGTGGTACAAAGTAAGGATACTAATTTTGAAACGGCTGTTAATAAAATGTTTGGGCACATCTTTTTGTGCGCACGTTCAAGTTATTGTTTTTTTTTTTTATTATGACTATAGCAATGTTACGATGAAGCTATGCTTGGTTTCGATGACGTCAGAGAAAAAGGTATCAACAGAGATGACAAAGTGCATGGTTCTTTGTTAATCATCAATGAATTGCTTAGATACAGTAATGTGGACAGTGGAGAGGTTTGTGCATGCGATGCAATTTAAAAATGAAGTGATGAAGGGGTTGTTTGTCATGTAACATTTATTATAGAGACTTAGACAAGAATTGGAAGAAATTACCCACCAACAATATCAACATGATAAAAGTTACAAGGTACAAGAATCGTTGTTGCATTTAAAAATGACACCTTTGTAATGTACTGTTGGTTGGACTTGTTATTCAGGATGCACCGAGCCAAGCTCGATGGCGTCCTTCGCATTTGCCCGGTTCTCACAGCTTCCAGCAATTACAGCAAAAGGGCAGCATCCATCCATTTTTATTTGATTCATTAGAAAATAACACCCAAAAGAGTCAATTGTACGAAAGTAAAACGTGCCGCCAGTTGATGATATATAATTTTGACCATGTAAGTAATTGCGATTGATGTAGGACCTACTTACACAATGAAATTTAAGAGTCACACGTCACTGTTTAAAAGAATGAAATTACTCCTTTATTATATATGAAGACCTGTAAACTGTGAATAATTCTTTACACCCCATTCCCGAGTTTAAGCAAGTTTGACTCGATTTTATACTACTGCGTAGAAGTTCAGAATAATAATTTTAAGTCAAAACAAAGTTTTTGTATACGGGTTTTGTTACACACAATTTTTTTAACAGTGTGTGATTTATGGTGCACCTTTAAAAATATACAACAGTATTTTATTTTAAAAAATATGTACTAATAGAATCCTTGCTTGTAGGTATGCGAGCAAGTCTTGAAGCAAAGAAGTTCGCGTAACATACATATTCAGCAGTCTTTGCTAGTGCTGTTGCCAAGGTTGGCGGCTTTACAGACGCAGACGTTTGTGAAATGGTCTGTATTTTGATGTAACTCATTATTCTCGTGCACATAAATATTTTATATTTGATATTTTATTGCGTTCAACAGCTATTTGAGCGACACCATGTCTTACCTACTTACTTCGTTGCGGAAAGATAAAGACAGGTCAAACGTATTCATTGCCATTGGACTTCTGGCCGTGGCCATCAACGGCGACATCCAAATCCACCTTCCCAGGCTGATGGAAGTGATTAAAGCTTCACTTCCAACCAATGTTGCATCATCAAAGTTTGTTCTTGTTGTTGAAGAAACTTGTGTGCAAGTGTCAATTGTAATTTTCTTTATTATTGTACGATCAGCCTTTTGTTGTACAAGAAGAAAAATCCCAATGTAGATCCATCTGTGTTCACATGCATCAGTCTTTTGGCCAGGGCTGTTGGTATTTCCATTAGAAGTGACATTAAAGAACTTTTAGATAACATGATGGCCGTTGGATTGAGGTACCGTTTTAAATATGTCACTAGGATAGATTACTGGATCATCAATGAATGTGTGATTTTTCAGTCCTGCTCTGACTGCTGCACTCAAAGAATTAGCCACCCAAATACCTCAATTAAAGAAGGATATCCAAGATGGTTTACTCAAGATGTTGTCGTATATTTTGATGCAGAAGCCTTTGCGGCATCCCGGTATGCCTAAATTACTAGCCGCGCAGCCTAATTTAGCAGGTGTGTTTGTGCATTATTTGTTGAAGAAACTAGGAGTATGCAATTGCTGAAACGTGATGTGGTCTTGTTACTGATGTAGGTTTACTGGTTGATCAGAGTGATGTTGCGAATATAACCCTGGCGCTTCGAACTTTAGGCAGTTTTGATTTTCAAGGTACAATTGATGGTATTTTATTTCTGTGGGGAAAAAACTGTCTATACCAGACAATAGATGATGTGTCCTGATACACGGATGGAGACATAAAACAGAATTGTTTGATTTCATCACTCCTTTACAGAAAAATAACATAGTTTATCAAATATACAAATCACAATTTGTTCAATATAATGGTGGGTTTCTGCAGTGTTTTTCTTAAAAACTACAATTAAGTACAGTACAACAAAATCAGTGTCTACTGATATTTTTGTTGCGGTCATTATATACCTGTGCCAGCGGATCTGTTCTGGTGGAGGAGGGAAAGGATTATCTTGTTCCTATTGTAGAAGCCCCATTTAATTGCTACACTCTTTTGTCCGTTTTTCCCCTCCACCAGAACAGATCCACTGGCTCGGGTATAATTTGTTGTCCTTATTTAATTCAATACAATTTACCAAATATGTTCATTGTGAAAAAAAAATTGTGTGATTTTCATCTATCCATAACAAAAACAATTTTTACTGTTTATGAAGTTAAATTTTTTTGTAGAATTTGTTAAAAGTCATGATGTCCGGGTTTTGAAAATAAGTAGACATCATAAAAGTTCTGTTTTCCTGTTACACAACCTATTATATAGAATTATAGATGCTGTATGTAAACAATTAACAGCATTAGAAAAGTACAAAATACACTTGTTGCAGGACACTCGCTGATTCAGTTCGTCCGACATTGCGCTGATCACTTCCTATCCAGCGAACACAAAGAAATCAGGATCGAAGCTGTGAAAACATGCTGCTGTTTACTTTCTCCAGTACTACAGGCAAGTAATACATATGTTACGAGATGAGATGATATCTAAGTGTTTGGCAATTAACAGGAAGTTTCACGAATCTGTTTCAGGGTATCAGCTATTCGGGGAGATACAGTCATACCGTCATGCATATGGCTACAGACGTGTTAAGCAAACTGTTAATTGTCGGCATAACAGACAATGGTTATACTGATAATTACTCTGCTAATGGTATGTGATATTTGTGCATACTGACCCAATGACTGTCTTCGTCCGTAGATGCGGATATCCGTTACTGCGTTCTGGCTTCTTTGGACGAGCGATTTGATAGTCATTTGGCCCAAGCTGAGAACCTGAACACGTTGTTTGTTGCACTCAACGATGAAATTTTTGATATACGAGAGCTTGCAATCTGCACGTTGGGTCGAGTGAGCATCCTGAACCCGGCATACGTTATGCCTTCGTTGCGCAAGACTCTCATACAAATACTAACCGAGCTGGAACATAGTGGAATGGGCCGAAACAAGGAACAAGGGGCCAGGATGTTGGGATATTTGGTTGCAAATGCACCTAGGCTCATTCGTCCTTACATTGAACCTATCTTGAAAGTTAGTGAGTGTGTAATATATATATTTATCACGATCACGAGTGATAATGAAGGTGTTCAAGTTTGCTTTTCTCATTGCCAGGTTCTTATACCGAAACTCAATGATCCCGATCCAAATCCAGGTGTGATTGTCAGTGTGTTAGGTGCTGTGGGAGAATTGGCACAGGTGTGTTTCCATATTTTGGAAATACGTATGAGTAATCCATTCCAGTAGTTGGAAAAGTTGCAGTTTTTAATTTTTATTGCAGGTGAGTGGCACTGAAATGCGGAAATGGATGGAAGAACTATTACCAATTATAATGGAGATGCTGCAAGATTCTTCTTCACTACCTAAACGAGAAGTACAATCTAATTTGATTGCCGGTTTAGTACCGAGATGGTAAACTTTAATGGTGCTCTAATTCAGATTTCACTGTGGGCCTTCGGTCAGCTTGTCGAAAGCACCGGCTACATATTTGAACCGTACCAGAAGTACCCAAACTTGCTTGAAGTGCTTCTGAATTTCCTGAAGACAGAACAGTCTCCAAGTATTCGTAGAGAGGTGAATGTTTCTCCTGTTTCTTTCTTTTGATATGATGATGATTGAAGTATAAGTGACGTGTGATATTGGATTTAGGCAATAAGAGTGTTGGGGTTGCTCGGAGCTCTCGATCCATACAAACACAAAGTTAATTTAGGAATGATTGACTACTTTGGTGATGCCGGTGCTGTTTTAAGTGTTTGTGAACCTCAGTCTGAACTAGAAAATGCACAAGGTATAGTTAAAATTATCGTGTGTACATGCATACCGCTGGTCTTTAATAGCTAGTCTTAATTGTGTGCATTTTAATTTCGGTTTGTTTTTATTTTGTTTCTCTCAATCTGAAGAATGATTTTGATTTTGGTTCTTGCTTTGTAGTGTTTGTTTGTTTTTTATAATTTACTTACGGGTCTTGTTTTGCCGAATTTAATGCATATATGCAGAGATGACTACGAGTGAGATGCTCGTGAACATGAGTTGGAACACTTTGGACGAATTTTATCCTGCAGTGGCGATTGCCATGCTGATGAGGATAATCAGGGACCCGACGTTGTCTCAACATCACACGATGGTGGTTCAAGCCGTCACTTTTATCTTCAAAAGCCTCGGTATGAAATGTGTGCCGTACTTGCAGCAAGTGATGCCATCGTTCCTCAACGTGATCCGCTTCTCGGACAATAATTTCCGTGAGGTAATTTACACAACTGTGTGTTGTTCTGCAAGCGAGTTTATATTTTACATGGAAAATGCAATATACTAGTAACTAATTTACCATGTACTTTTAAACTTGTGTCTATTCAATGAACAGCGTTTATGATTTTATACTATTCTGGCCACTGTTGTCATGAAACAATATTACTTTTCTGTACAGTTCTTGTTCCAGCAACTGGGGATCCTGATTGCCATTGTGCGACAACACATTCGCAATTACCTCGATGATATCTTCCTAATTATAAAGGTAAAAAATGTCTCGCGTAAGTCATTCCCAATTCCTCATTTTGTTTCCAATTTTGCAGGATTTTTGGACTGTCAACAGCCCACTTCAAAACACAATAATCCTACTGATAGAACAGATTACATTAGCACTGGGTGCAGAATTCAAAATCTACCTTCCCCTCCTCATTCCGCAAATTTTGAAAGTCTTCATTCATGATAACAGTCACGAAAGAGCCGTCACACAAAAGGTGTGCTATTACTTCACCTTTTTTTCTTCATTTCAAATCGTGGTTGAGTACTTACGTTCTTTTTGTTTCAATCAGCTGCTTCTGGCGATTCAAAAATTTGGCTGCAATTTGGACGATTACCTCCATCTTATTTTACCTCCGATCGTGAGGTTGTTTGATTCGCCAGATGCACCGATGCCGGTTCGTCGCAATGCCCTGGAAACAATAGACCACCTGACGGAAAGTTTGGATTTTACTGAATTCGCTTCTCGCATCATTCATCCTATCGTACGAACGATGGACACAACTCAAGAACTACGACAGGTTTCCATCTATTGTTTCTTCCATTATCGTACACTTTACAGTAACATTGACCGCAGTTTTCTTTTTCCATCTTAGACTGCTATGGATACATTGTGTGCTGTTGTGATGCAGCTTGGAAAGAAGTTTCAAATATTCATTCCTACTGTGCAAAAGGTATTGCAAAGACACAAGATCACTCATAAGAGATACAATGTCATCATATGCCACATACAGGGGGTAAGATTGTTATTTCACATTTAAGAAGTTCATTGTTTTTGAATTTCAATTAAGCTGTATGTACTGTGTTTAGGAGTGTTGTTGGTAATGGAGTGTTTGTAATGTGTTAAAATTTAGGGTACCACACTCGTGGAGGAGCAAGTTGACGTAGCGTTGCAGCAAAAACGACGTACCCGTCACCAGTCACGTGAGTTTGAAAACATAATTGGAAACACCGATGCCAATACCATCAGGAAACTTCACGTCAGCTCTACAAATCTGCAGCGTGTAAGTTCAATTCGAAATAAACTGTCAAAGGCCATATCTAAAATTGAATGAAATTGTATTTTAGGCTTGGACGGTGACAAGACGCGTGTCCAAAGATGATTGGCTCGAATGGCTTCACCGTTTGAGTATCGAGCTTCTGAAAGAGTCTCCATCACCTGCTTTAAGATCATGCTGGGCATTAGCTCAAGCCTACAACCAACTTCCAAGGGACCTTTTCAACGCGGCTTTCGTGTCGTGTTGGACCGAGTTGAACGAGCAACAGCAGGACGAGTTAATCAAGAGTCTGGAACAAGCCCTAACAGCGCAGGACATTCCCGAAACAACCCAAACACTCCTTAACCTTGCAGAGTTCATGGAACACTGTGATAAAGTACGTTGTATGATAACTCTGTCTTGAAGGGAGTGAATTGAAATATGGCTGGGTTTTATTTCAGGGGCCTCTGCCACTCGATCACGTGCTGCTTGGTCAAAGGGCCATCAAGTGTCGAGCGTATGCCAAGGCTCTTCACTATAAGGAGGATGAATTTCACAGGGGCATCACCACAGAGGTCCTGGAAGCATTGATAAGGTTGTAATTGCTTGGTTTCTGTGTCAATGGTTACATTGAACTGAAAAGGAAAAACAATTGAAATTTGATTGAAAACTATTGCAGCATTAACAACAAGCTGCAGCAGCCTGAAGCAGCCACTGGAGTACTGTACGCCATGAAAAACCATGGTCAAGATCTGGTACTGGAAGATAATATTGGTTGTCGGTGTTGTTAATTGATTGGATGGAGTAATTGTTGGGATTTGTTGTTCTGCAGGAAGTACAAGAGCGATGGTACGAGAAGCTGCATGATTGGGAGTCGGCACTTCAAGCGTACAGAAAGAAGCAGGAACAAAATCCAGAGGATATGGAGTTCATTCTTGGCCAGATGAGGTGCCTCGAGGCTCTTGGTGAATGGCAAGTATATCACTGAACACCTAACAATAAACCCTTTACGCTGTCGTATTTATTAACGAATAAAAAAGGCTTCTGAATCTTGGTAACTAAGGAAACTCTTTTATTTGAACTGCATCTAACTTTTCTATAGTATTCCATATCTGTTTTGTTAATTTAGGGGACAACTTAATCAAGTGGCATACGATAAATGGCCGGAAATCAACGATGATATCAAGAAAAGGATGTCACGAATGGCTTCGGCAGCTGCTTGGGGACTCGGTAAGTGTGTGGAAAAATTTGCAAACGTTTTAAAATGACCATTTGATTAATCAGCGAGAGTAATATAAGTTATTCTTTGCAGGTTTATGGGACAGTATGGAGCAGTATACTGCAATGATTCCTCGGGAGTCTCAGGACGGCGCGTTTTACCGAGCAGTTTTATCTGTGCACAAGGATCAATTTGAACAAGCTCAACAGGTGTTATTAACATTGACAGAATCGCGATGGTACCTGTTACATAAACTTGTTTTTTGCAGCATATTGACAAAGCGAGAGATCTGCTGGATATGGAATTGACAGCTATGGCTGGTGAAAGTTACCAACGCGCTTACGGGGCAAGTGTCGCATTTGAATAAAAGTACTACATTAATGGAAGATTGTGACAGTGTTGTTTTTTACAGGCAATGGTCACAGTGCAAATGCTGTCTGAGTTGGAGGAAGTGATACAGTACAAATTGGTTCCAGAAAGACGAGATACCATCAAGCAAAAGTGGTGGGACAGGTTACAGGTAACGTGAGGCAATCTTCAGTAAAGTTTGTCATTTTGGATGATATATGTTTTTAATCAGAAGAAATTGATAACAGGGTTGCCAGAAAGTTGTAGAAGACTGGCAGAAAATAATTCAAGTGCACTCGCTGGTTGTTTCGCCGCAGGAAGATATGCGAACATGGTTAAAATACGCAAGTTTATGCAGGAAGAATGGGCGATTGGTAAGAATGATGAATTGAAGTTTAAACAGTATAGATTTTGTTTCTGATTTTGATAATTATTTGTAAATAGGCATTGTCACACCGTACATTGGTGATGCTGCTCAATATGGACCCAAATCGTTTTCCGGATCAACCGCTTCCGACGACTAACCCTCACGTGACATTTGCGTACACAAAACACATGTGGAAAAGTAACCGCAAGGAAGAAGCACACAAGCAACTTCTACATTTTGTTCAGAAATCCCTGCAGCCGCAGACGTCCAATTTGAACACTACGGAAGGTGCGCAGCAGGAAACCAAGAAACTTCTCGCACAGTGATATATAAATTTTATTAACTCTTGTACTAAGTTGTGGCAAAGCTCTTTCAGGTAATCACTAATTTCATTTTTGCAGCTGCTACCTGAAACTCGGCGAATGGCAGGAAAATCTGTACGGCATCAACGAAGAATCGATTCCTCAAGTGCTGCACTTCTACGCGGCTGCCACCGAGTACGACCAAGTTTGGTACAAGGCTTGGCACGCATGGGCCTACATGAATTTCGAAGCTGTACTTTTCTACAAGAACCGAACCCAGCAAAACTCTAGTCAGATGAGTCCCGGTGATGTGGGGAAATGTTTTGGCTTTGCAGACACCACCGGAAGATCCAACCTGGTAAGATTGAAGCATCATCTCCAGAATGGCATTATTTTTGCTGATGTGTTTGTCTGTATTTCTTTCTGTCACAGTCAACGGCCCATATGCACTACACAGTCACAGCCGTACAAGGTTTCTTTCACTCCATTGCGCTATCCCATGGCAACTCTCTGCAGGACACACTCCGTTTGCTCACACTTTGGTTTGACTACGGCCAATGGCCCGAGGTTTACGACGCACTCGTGCACGGAATCAAGACCATTCAGATCGACACTTGGCTACAGGTACGTGTGCGCAAATGTCACTTTAAAAGCCTCCATGCTAGCAACACTAATTGAACAACACAAACGTGCATTTTGTATTCGAAGGTGATTCCGCAACTGATAGCGCGCATTGACACCCCGAGACAGTTTGTCGGCCGACTCATTCATCAACTTCTCATCGACATTGGAAAGCATCATCCTCAGGTGATAAATTACGTCAATTACCTCTCCATGGTGAACATTCATAAATAATGTATTGTGATTCTTTATTTCTTCACTAAGGCACTGATTTATCCGCTTACGGTGGCTTCGAAGTCGGCTGTAACGGCTAGGTACAATGCGGCAAACAAGATTTTAAAAAACATGTGCGAACACAGTCACACATTGGTGCAGCAAGCTATGATGGTAATTGGCCATTATGAGGGATTAAATAGTTGTGATGTTTTACGGCGTGATTGAAGGGCATTGTATTTACAAGGTGAGCGAGGAGCTGATCCGAGTGGCAATCCTCTGGCATGAGCTCTGGCATGAAGGACTTGAGGAAGCTTCAAGACTCTACTTTGGTGAGCGTAATGTCAAAGGAATGTTTTCTACTTTGGATCCATTGCATGCGATGATGGAACGAGGTCCGCAAACTTTGAAGGAAATCTCATTTCATCAGGTTGGTATTATGCATATTCAGCCCCAAGAACAATGAATTTGAAATCAGCATATTACGTTTGAGAATTAATTTGCCGGTGTGTTTTTAAATAGGCTTACGGACGAGATCTGAACGAAGCGCACGACTGGTGCCGCAAGTATCAGCGGTCCGGCAATGTGAAAGACCTATCTCAAGCTTGGGACCTGTACTATCATGTCTTCCGAAGGATATCCAAGCAGCTTCCCCAGGTTTGCAATCGTGATTAAATCAATAATAATGCTGGTCTCACTATGTCCGCGTGCTACTTTGCAGTTGACATCGCTCGAGTTGCAGTACGTTTCGCCGAAACTTCTCTTGTGCCGAGATTTAGAACTGGCAGTGCCTGGCAGCTACAACCCACTTCAACCAATCATCAGGATAAAGCAGGTGCAAAGCTCCTTGCAGGTCATCACATCGAAGCAGAGACCGCGCAAACTTTGCGTCAAAGGTTTGCTCTATTAGTTAGATGAAGTTGAGATTCATGGTAATAATTGGTCGTTGGGAAAGTGCAGGTAGCAATGGACAAGATTTCATGTTCTTGCTGAAGGGACACGAGGATTTACGGCAAGATGAACGTGTCATGCAGCTATTCGGTCTAGTCAACACGCTGCTCATTAATGATCCGCAGACATTCCGCAGGAATCTTACGTGAGTATGGTATTATCTTTAAACGATGAGTGAATTTCAAGTTTGAAACTGATGACGTTTTGGTGTTATTTTTCAGTATACAGAGATACGCTGTTATCCCGCTGTCCACAAACAGTGGTCTCATTGGTTGGGTTCAGTATTGTGACACTCTACATACTCTCATCAGAGATTACCGAGAGAAAAAGAAGATTCTGCTGAATATTGAACACAGGATTATGCTCAGGGTATTATTTTGTGATCAATCTAGTATAATTTCACTTCCAAATTGGCACTAATTTTAGTTGTTCTTCGTGACAGATGGCTCCGGATTACGACCACCTGTCACTGATGCAGAAAGTTGAAGTGTTTGAACATGCCCTTGAGCACACGAATGGTGATGACCTTGCAAAACTGCTCTGGTTGAAGAGTCCCAGCTCAGAGGTTGAGTGTTAAATTAGTTCATTAATAATTGAAATACACAATTCACGCTTTGTATAATCTTATAGCTGATTTATTATTGTAACAGATATGGTTCGACAGAAGGACTAATTACACAAGATCGTTAGCGGTCATGTCTATGGTTGGGTACATTCTCGGCCTTGGTGACAGGTGTGACATTTTGATGTAAATTGCAGTAGTTTAAATGTGTCTGTTTTATTAACTCAGTAATTTAACCATTACAGACACCCTTCAAATCTGATGTTGGATAGGCTCAGTGGCAAGATTCTGCACATTGACTTCGGCGACTGCTTCGAAGTTGCGATGACGCGAGAAAAGTTTCCCGAGAAAATTCCTTTCCGACTTACGCGTATGCTCATCAATGCGATGGAGGTACGTTTCCTGTTGACAAGTTAGTGAACGTTGGAACATTGGAGTACTTATGATGTTCACATTGGTATCTAACTCATTATTTAGGTCACCGGTATTGAAGGTACATACCGCATGACGTGTGAAAGCGTGATGAATGTACTAAGGAAAAACAAAGACAGTCTGATGGCTGTACTGGAAGCTTTTGTATATGATCCTTTACTAAACTGGAGGCTGATGGATGGTAAGTGTATCCTTTGTTGTGTAACTGAAGTTGAATTTCTGTATTTCATCTGGAATTATACTCAGTTGCACCAAAGGCTAAGCGTTCCGCTTCAAGAACCGATTCCACATCTTCCAGCAATGAACAAGCGGACATGTTGGACCCATCGGAGAGCAGTTCGCAATCGGGTTTGAAAAAAGTTGGCGGTCATCCGGAATCGTTGGTTTCAACAGGTGTGTTTATTTGGTTTCCATGTAACTAACTAACCATCTGATACGTTGAGTAATAACGTTGTGTTACGTTTCAGTTGAGTTTTTCGCTGGCGATGGCGAAAGTGAACCCGAAGCATTGAACAAGAAAGCTCTGATCATCATAAATAGGGTCAGAGATAAATTGACAGGCTAGTGACATGAATTATATTATTTAGCTATGAAATGCTGTTGACGTGCGACTGAATATTATACGACTTTCGATTTCAGGGCGTGATTTTTCACACGATGCCACATTGGAAGTGCCGATTCAAGTTGACCTTCTCATCAAGCAGGCAACATCCCATGAAAATCTTTGCCAATGTTACATTGGATGGTGAATATAACAATTTAGTGTCATTTGAACTATATGAGGTAATATTATAACCCGCTTTTACGTTCTAGGTGTCCATTCTGGTGATTATTGCGTGTGTTACAAGCTGCGGATTGCTTGTATAAAATGGTTTGCTGCTGTGACAGAAATGTCTTGGTTGTGTCAAAGCAAGTCAAAGTTCCTTTTATTTCACTACAAATTCGAACCGGTACTTGACAATTTAATAAACATGTTGCAAATGCTACTTTCCCAAATCTTTGCGGCCAAATTCGTACGGTAGCAGGTCTTTGAGGGTAATCATCATGTAACTAAGATCTGGTTTTACTACGTATACTTGGCAATCCATCCCAAACTAAACCCAAATTTAAATTTAAAAAATCAGAATTAGAAATGCTTATCTCAAAAATGCACAAGATACGGACGCACCTCGGAAAGAAACTGTCTGCAAGCGCCGCACGGCATTACATAATCTTGGGTTGCTTTTCTGTTGAATATTAATTACGTGACATACTTTCATTACACGTAGAACACTTGAATTTGACTATCTTATATTCATTTTTCTATGAAATTAATGTTGTAAAAATTGTGAAATACGCAATTGCATCTTTCAAAAAATTCGAAAATTTAGACTTGGCTCCATTTTCATATTCATTGCTAAAATGTTAAATATTAATACGAATTGGTTCCGGTCACATTTATACATTTACAAACTGCAATAT
This sequence comes from Glomeris hexasticha, assembly GCA_034695945.1. Classification (NCBI taxonomy): domain Eukaryota; kingdom Metazoa; phylum Arthropoda; class Diplopoda; order Glomerida; family Glomeridae; genus Glomeris; species Glomeris hexasticha. The sequence continues at coordinate 16,405 of JAQIWR010000205.1, forward strand.
GCATGTGTAAAAATGGCCACAATCTTTGCATTGTGGGTAATGTATTTTTATGAAAGTCCAAATGTGACATTGATCAGTCCATAAACTATTGGACTGATCAATGTCAATTTAGATTATCACTATAAAAGCTGATATGTTATGCATCGTGAATCAATAACACAATATCAGATGGATTTTCAATTAAAATAAATCAAAGTGTTTCAAGAAGCAAGCTGTACGTTCCATGAATGAAATAATTAACTATTTGTTTACCCGCTTATAGCAACGGCTGTGAACTTTGTATTCCCTTCTGAGACCGCTTTTGCAATTGCAGTTCTTTCTGCACAAATGCCAAGATTGTTGCATGCATTTTCCACATTGACACCTGAAAGATAAACATAATATCCATGTATATTTTTCCATGTGATGCAATTGGTACAGATTGTCAAACTTACCAGTGTAAATTTCACCATTTTCGCAGAGAAGTGCAGCACCTACTGGGAAGTTACTGTAAGGACAGTACGCGTTGTCCAACACGGATCTACTTTTGAGAAGTACATTTTGCAGTTTGGCATCTGGAGATGGAAACAATTTACAATATTACATATCTCATTTTTCAGGTTTTATATTCAATAACCAATGGTAAGCTGACCAAGTGTAGAAAACTCTCCAAACTGCGTTCGCAACATCCTGTAGGCAACTTTTCCAAAAGACAAATCACTACAATTATGTAAGTGGATTTCCCTTTTATATGTTTGTATACTTGCGGCTGTGTGATGGTCGACTCCACTATTAGGAGGGATGGCGCATTTGAGGATGTTGTAATGTATTTAAATAAGGATATTTAGTTTTTACATTTCCGTAAATAGGACATGAATTGGGCGTCTTTTTGTTATTTCAAATCCACGAAAACATTCCAATGTTCCAAGAATCGGGACACTTATTTCACATTGAATCATTGTGAAACGGAATTACAAATAACTATATCATTTTTTATCTAAGGTGGCTTCATATTTACACATTGATTAGAACTTAGTGGAATTGCAAGTTACCAAACAATTTGGCAATTGTAGGCAGGTTTTCATAGAAATGTCATGAGCTATTAGTCATTTGCAATAGTTATTTCAAAACATTGCCAAACAGCAACTGCTATAAGTTGCATTATAATAATAAAAAGCATTTCCTGTTATCATAGCCCATGATAAAGAACTTGGGTATTTCCGTTTCTTCACAGTGCTCTTCTATACAATGTTCAAAATGTAATTTCCCAGAATCTGCCCTATGCATTTTGTAATTTAATTTAACACTAATGTATATATCCCTGAGTGGCATGAACCCTCTTATAACTCTTGATTGCATTGGAGATTGGGAGACAATGAAATTGCAAATTGATTCCAACTTTAATCAGTAATACAACTCGTAACTCGATTGGCGAAAACAACATTGGTTCCATTTCATTGCGGAGGGACTGATGTACGCATAGATCTCTAACTCTAATCACATGTGATGCGCGTTATGATCGATGCATTCGATGACCAGCACCGTGGTCTCCTCATCCCCTTCATCCACACCTTGCGCTTGTTGAATGTGCAGGTTTGCACCTTCCAACGAAGCCATATCTTGCTGAAGGCACACGTAGTGCACGTTGTGCGGCAGAACGATGGTCTCGGTCTGGTGTTCGCAGTCCGTACCGATCGTTCCAACCGCACTATCCTCATCGTCGTTGTACCTGACCGAAAGGTGTCTCGCTTCCGGGACCACTTCTACCGGATTCGGGTCCACGTGGATCTCTATCTGATGCAGCTCTTCACGCAACGATGACCTTTTACCTCCACCCCGGGTCCTTCTTTTGGTCGAGTAGCCCAATTTAATATCCGGCTTGGGAGCATTTTTCGCCTCTTCAGCCTGAGTCCGCTCCTGTTCCTCGAACGCGGTCTTTAGGATGTCGACGCTCAGGTTCTCGTCCTTACGTAACGATATCTTGTTGAGGAACTCTTGGGCCACCAAGGCACCCCTCTCGAGGGCTTCTTTCGGTTTGGGCACGTCCTGGCGGAGTGCAGCCGCGTTCTGCTTCTGCATCTCGCGGAACGTGAAGCTGGACAACTTGTGCACGGCCTTCACGTGCTTGTTGATGTTTCCTTTTACGTTACACATGTAAGGGCAGAAGGGGCAACCGAAGGGCTTCAGTCCGGTGTGCACTACTTGGTGGCGGATCAGGTGGTCTCTCGTTTTGAACTTGCGGCTGCACGACGGACATTCGTACGTGCCTTCGCCGTGAATACGGCGGTGAGCCGCAACCTGTAATAACCATGGAAAACTGTTATTTACCGTGATTCCGTCGAGTTTCTTGAGAACGTTATGTACTAATATTACGCGGGTTATTTCGGGGTATAACGTAACCTGCGAAGGACTCTTGAACATCTTGCCGCAGATGTGACACTTGTGCGGCCTTTCTCCCGTGTGCCTTCGCATGTGAACGATGAAGTTCCATCGCTGCTTGAGGACTTCGTGGCAGATGGGGCACTCGAACAACTCCTTGGTCGAATGCTTAATATCCAAGTGACGTTTGAGGTTGTCGTGGCGGTGCGTGACGAAGCCGCACACTTGGCACACGAAACGCTCCTTGCGTTCGTGAACGTGTTTGATGTGGTCCTTGAGGCGAGAGTCTGTGGTGAATTGGTTACCGCAGATGTCGCACTGGAAGTTTCTTTCGCCGGTGTGTTTGGGCATGTGTCTGATCAGGTCTATCTTCATGTAACACTTGTAGTCGCACTCGGTGCAGTGGAACTTCGGCTTGCCTTCGTGCCGTTGCATGTGAACGTCTGCGAAATCAACGTTGCCCCATACAAAAGTGGTTAAATTATTACGTAATAGCAAATGCTACGTACCCAATGCTCCTTTTTGAGTGAAGTCTTTGCCACACAGTTCACAGGTGTACGGCCTTTCGCCTGTATGAACTCTTCGATGTACTTTGACTGCTGTCGGAGTGGCAAACAAGCGATTGCACAAATCGCATGAATGTGTTTTGCTAATTCCACGCTTCCTTTCTGGAAATTTGAAGAAAAGAAACCCACAGTTTACACATTAACCTTTTCAGTCAGTGTCTGTTGATGGAGCAATTCTACATGGTCAGTATATAGAAGATTCCAACACACAAAAAAACAAAATATACTCTTAGTTTCAAGTAAAGGTTTGAAGTCCGGGTCTTCGCCACGAGCAACCGCATCAATGGTGTCGTCCTCTGTAACATTTCCTCCATCTGTGTCTGTGTCGTTCATTGCCGCAAACGTCGCCCTTCGTCTTCGCTTGTTGTGGGCGGAGTTCTTGGGAGAGTTTCTCACCGCTATCCGCTCCAACGCAACCGAGCAGGGTTTCATCTTCACGGTGCTTTCCTCGTCAGGGACCTGCATCTCTCCTGCAGCTTCTGCATCTGCAGCATCGACATATTCAATAATGTCCTTGTTGACAGTGCTGGAGTTTGCGCAGCAGGAAGATGTTGGAAAATGGTTGGAATCGTCCCGGTCACTCTTGATGCTGATTTCAAGGATTTGCACAGGTTCATCGTTGATGATGTTTGAAGTTTGTGGTACTGGTACTGGTACTACTGTGAGTGTCCTGCGATCAAGAAAGAATTGGGTTGTAATCTTGGTGGTGGAAATTTGCAACCAGTTTGTTTCCAACTACTATCTGTTTTGGCAATTGCGAAGTGGAACAATGGTTTCAAGGTTTATCTTTATTAGATTGTCACGCAAAAGTTTGCAGTTCATACAATACAGCTAGTCATACATTTAGTTTAAATTTTCATATAAGTATATTAATTATGGAGTGTTATTTTACAATTAAGAAAACGTTTTTCGACGTTGCGATCCAATTGTTTAAAATTGTTTTGAAATAGGAACATGAATCATAAATTTAACAAGTTTTCATTTTTCTCCTGTATTTTATTTTATTGCAAACAACGTTTTCAGAACGCCGCCTGGCGTCATAAATGTGAATGTACGATTCAAATTTGTGAAATGGGCGGAGAGTTGCGATGGCTTAGTGACGTCACATTAGGTCACACAGTATTGCCTGTGACGTCACTACCACTGCGCTCCGCCTCTAGCCACGCTCAATGTACAAAATGGTCAATCTCAGGCGATGGGTGTGGTTCGGTGTAAACCAATGGCTGCAGGTTCGCACACCCACTAAAACCTCCTTTATGAAACGCCCATAAAAACCAGGCAAAATGAAAGTGGATAAATTGTTTGGCATTGTCGGCACGCTATATTTTAGGCCTACCTGTGAAGCGTCGTTTCGATCTCCGGTGGCTCGTCAAGGCGCGATTTTATCTTCTTCAACGCTTCTTCGCGAACTCCTGCCGGTAAATTTCCTATTTTGGTGAACAGGGACTCCACCTGAAATGCAACCGGCCATTCGTAGTCACTTTTTTTTTAATTCCACATGCACCCCATCGCGTTTGAAACAAAGACAATGCCGTTAAAATGAAATTTAAATTTCAGGCTCTGTGAACCCACAGGAATCTCAATCGTTTCGTGTATTTCGCAAATTATATTCCCAAATGCCCGTATGTTACAAATACAAAGAAACCAAACTATGGAAAACGAATATTGGTGAGGGAACGAAAATTATTGCTTGGAATGGAAAGTACGGTATGGCGACGAGCCGTTACGGACATTCGCATTTCTCGTGACCGGCCATTGCTCAGATTTGTCGAGTTTCAATAGCGATTATAAAGTTATTTAGGGTTCTGAATGAAAACGAGAAAGTAACGTACCTGTAAAAGTACATTGTCGGGTTCTTCCATAACGGAATAGACTTAAATGAAAGCAAATTTAAAGCTTTACAAGCGTAGTTCGACTCGTGCTGAATGTTGTATTCTTGATGGGATAGGTGGCGCATAGTTGAATTTCATTCTGGCCTTGTGCGTCAAAGGCGCTTCATCTAGCGGCGTTTCATCAAGTAGCGTTCTGTGCATACAAGGGTGTATATCAAAATGTTGCTTCCCGCAGGGAGCGTTCGTAAATTCTTGGGTAAATTTAATAATGACGGCACAGTTTCTTTTTGTGTTTTTGTTTATTTTCCATTTCTTTGGTCCTTTTTCTGCAATCGATGTGCTTGTACCCGTTTGTATGGGGATGATGTTAGTGGTGTAGAATCGTGTAGATCGGTGTGTAGCAGAGTGGCGCAGTGGAAGCGTGCTGGGCCCATAACCCAGAGGTCCGTGGATCGAAACCACGCTCTGCTATCTTTTATTTTTTTTACTTTCATAAAAACAATATTTATTCAGAAATATCACTATCCAGGACATTTTTGAGTATAGGTATCCCTTCTTCAACCGAAATGAGATTGTCTTTGTCTCGACGTGTTTTAGCAGATTGGATCAATCCTTTGCAGCGAAATCTTTCATTACTGTTTCGGACTCCATAAAAAAAATACAGAGAAAAACCTACAAAATACAATACATAAAATTTGTATTTATTTATATCCAGTTTAACATAATATCCCATAATTTTAATTCGTAACCAATGGTGCAACTAGCTGGCTTCAAACTGTAGGAGTCAAATATAATTTACTTTTTATTACGAAATCCTGCTTAATTATTACAATTTTCGATATAAATGACAGTTTGTATCATGGTTTTGATGGAATAGTTGTTTGTGATGACTTAAAAGTAAGGAATGTCAAAGTCTATTATACATTTTTATCCTTACTTTACTTTGGAAACAAAATTTTTTTCTGCAATAGATCAAATTGCGTACTATTTTTGCCAGTTTATTGCAGATGTACTGTATTTGTTACAATGATAAATGCAAGTTCAGTAAATTTTAACACAAACCATTAAAAACTGCCCAAAACAAAATTATAAAATTTGAAGCAAACAAACAAACATAATGTCAAAACAGAACATAAAACTTTGTACATACTTTGTATACACATCTAACTTGTGTTTCAACCATTCAAATAGTCATTCCAGTTTTGTTTTTGTTTAGTGTGAATAAATTCACAAAAGACCAGATTATAGAGATGAACGAGGACAATAAAAAATGTCCATATTATGACATTCTGAATTAATTCCGATGTTAATTATGTGAATGATTAGTGAAAAAAATGAGTGTGAATGAAAATATGGATGAGAAAAATGAAAACGTGCATTATGCATACTAATTATCATGCAGTTAATGGATTGATTGTTTTTTATTTCAAGGTCAAAGGTGAAGGTCGTTGGCAAACTCCGCTTCTCCATTGGTAGGTTTGAATTTCTCTTCGTTTTCATGCAAAGTTCCAGAAACAATGGGCGTCATGCTTATTTGAGGGAGGGTTGACATGCTATGGTCACTTGATGTCCTTCGGATTTCATTTGGAGGAATCTTTCCATTTTGCCGGTATCGTTCCGAACTGTTCCAAATCCCATATGCGAAGTAGACAACAAAGCCTGCCAATTGCAATGCAATTAAATACACTATGGTGAGTTGGAATTTTAAAAAAAATGGAACTAAATCATGTTATTAGGTGATGCAATTGATGCATTGAAGTTTTAGCTATTATTTTTTTAAGTAACTACTTTTCACCCAACTCACCATATTGATTCAGCTCAAGATTGGTTAGTATGTGAGGTCATTGTTGTATTAAATATAGAAGAGTTAATACGTAATTTTATGTAAATGAGTTAGAACTCCATTTAAACATTATAATCTTTTTTATACATCAATATAGTATGAATTCATATTCACTTACCTATAGCCATCCAAACTCCAAACCTAATCCAGGTGTCCCTGGACAGTTTAAGCATAAGAAAGAGATTGACAAATATGCTCACAGTAGGAAGAAGTGGTACAAATGGTACCTGGAAAAGAATAAACAAATAATATAAGTGCATCAGATTATTAGTTGGTTCGTTTTTAAGTTAGATTTCTTACCTTAAACGTTTTAATATCAGGAGTTTGAGGTTGAATTGCAAGTAAAATGACAATTATGACAGTAATGGAACCCAGAATTCCCAATGGGACTGTTACAGACTGTTCGCCATTTTTCCATTGTTCCTCACCATAAATGAATAAGGAATTGAAGGCGACAAGAAAAATACCTAGGAATGCAAATGAATGGTTATATTAATCATTAGTTGTACACAGAAGAGTGATACAATGGATTTTTGACTCGATGGCTCTTGTTCAGTGATTGTAAAAAAAATCCACTGTATTTTTAAACTGGTAATTTAGTTGGAATAACACTCACAGAAAAGTAATATAAGTATGAGTGACATCTTAAAACTTTGATTGGTTGGCTTCCTGAGTCTTTTAATGTTGAAGAAAAGTGAAACCTTGCTGGTATTTATGTAATCCACATCCCAATTATCATCAACCAATTCAGTCTTGGAACTGGAAGTGTTGGCATGTGAATTCATGCTCGAGTCATCTTTCACCACAATTGTAGTCTTCACATCAAATGGCTTGTATCTATAAAAGAAAAAACGTATTTATTGGTTGTGAATTATGAAAAATGAACTGATTTACTCGTTGACACACCCCTTGAGTATATAATAATGGTTTTACCTCAAGATAAGAACAGAAACGGCCACCAATGTGTATGCTAACAAAGTACCAATGGACATCATGTCCACCAGTGCACTCACATCGAACATGGTTGCCATGAATGCTGAATAGGAATTAGCATAAATTGCATTGAGTTTAATTATTATACATCATTCAAATTTGAAATTATTGAAGTTTATTATATGGTATACCTGATAATACTCCGGCGACTAATGTGGCTAATATTGGTGTTTTGAAACGCGGGTGAATTTGTGCCAGAAATCTGAATATGAGACCATCATTGGCCATGGCGTATAAAACACGCGGTAGAGGAAACATGGCGCCGAATAAACTATAAATAACGATAAAATATGTTAATATCGGGGATTAAAATAGACGAGGATTGGGATTTGTTTAATACCTGGTTGAGAGACCAAATAGTGCTCCAATATATACAATCCAAGCACCAACTTTCCATCCAACTGCTTCAAAGGCAGCTGGAATAGGAGCTGATGGGTCTTGGTCGTAATATGGAACCATGAGAGTGATTGTTGCCGAAATTCCAAAATATGCCAAAAAAATTATAGACAGAGAAATCATGAGAGCCAATGGAATGGCTTTGGACGGATTTTTCACCTCCTCCCCTATACAAAAGTATTGCATAAGTTATGAGCACATTACTAATGATTGTTTTAAATTTAAATTTCATAAAGTTAGAAATATCCTAATAGTTGCAATTGTTCCAATGTGTACTGATTTTGGTTTGAAATTTAGGGTTATCAAAATTGTTTGAAAATAGTAATGGAAATCCATGGGCAAAATCTTTGAATGTTATGGTATAAATGTAGCAAATGCCATGTAATTGCAGTTATTTCTAACAAATTACTTGTTTCTTATTTCATTTAGAACTTATTTTATGTTGAGTCAAGCTTAGTGACGTCACTCAGCTTTAAATACAATGTATGCAGTTCACCGGAGAAGCACGTGGGGGCACTGCTAGCATTTCTATTATTTCTATTCCACAATGGAAACTTTGCAACAAATCTTTTAATTAAGTAAGATATATAATTGGATTAGTTTACCCGCAGTTGCAATGCAATCAAATCCTACAAAACCAAAGAAACATGTTGCAGCTCCTGCTATCATCTCCGAAGCACCAAAAGGCAGGAAACCTCCTGTTCCACAGTCAGTACAACCGGCTGGAAGCTATTATGACATAATTATATTGAAAATGTAATAACAACACAGTATAATGACTATTATCCACTCATTTGAAAGTATTTTATACTTCTGATTGAGGTATTCTCCAATTGTAACCATCGGCTGCGAATGCGCCGCATACAACAACATACACAACCACCCAAAGATTCAGTCCTGTTAAAACATTGTTCACTTTGGTAGATTCCTTCACTCCAAAGCACAGAACACCTACAAAATGGAGCAACATTATATATAGCATTAAAAATATAAGTGGGAATTTTGTAGAATGGATTTTTGAATGGGGAAGTTTTTAATATTAATGTACTTACCCATTAGTAAAAGTGTAAGGGCACATGCAAACAAGTCAGGGTATTCAGCTAATCCGTTCACATCCATATGCATAGTTTTATTGAACCAAATGGACATTTTTTTGTCTACAAGCGAATCTAGGTATTCACTATATCCCCTTGCCACACTGGCGCTACCTGTAGGGAAATGAACGCACTTGTGGGTAGAGTGAGAAATGAATGAAAATTTATTAATAATTCAGTAGCCAAAAAGCAAAATTGGGTAATTAATTAAGCCAAACATCGTGGAATTCCTTGGCTTTCATGGAAAAGTAATGGGATTTGAAAATAATAATGGAAGACCCATTTTGCATTTTGAACGCTCAATTATTAATCTAGTTTAAGGTGGAACATCATGAATAAACCGATGGTTGTGGGCAAACTGAAATGCTCGCCTCAAGACCAAAGCAAGATAAT